>DWNJ01001920.1:0-11225 GCA_018250275.1 Udranomia eurus
GTATCCGATCTAAGCTTTTTCCTACCTCAATGTTATAAAAAAAATACATAGGTATGAAACGTTTTTTTATTAAGAGTGGTAAAATAAATATTTATTATGATCTGCTTAAAAGCATAAATGTTTTTCATTTTCACTGTTTTTCGGATACATTTTCTGTGGGTATCTTACATGTTATCGGCTTAGCTTCACTATTTGTCGCTAGAGATCATTCGCTTTACCGATGGAACAAATTGTAGGTTAAGCCTACATTTTGTCTTTTGAGTTAGAAATGTAACTCAGCGTGCGTCTTTACGATTTTATTTAACTTGCTGTGTCAGTTTGGGTCAAATCTTGAAAGCTAAATTAGAACCACTACCTGACGTTCAATTGTAACTTGGTATCTTGGTATCATGGAGCTGGTCTGATGATATGATGATATTATGATGATGCTGAGTATAGCGCAAACTGAGAAAACGAATTTAGATGAAATAAATTTCTTGATAGTTCTTCTTCGTTAATTTTATTCCATTAATTAATGGTCTCAAAATATGTCATTAAGTAGGGGTTAGGTTAAAAAATATTAATGAAGCAGGAAATTGGTTTAACTATACGAGTATCTTGCGCTGAAATATGTTTATGAAATATACCTCAGTCCAGTATGGCGCATGTAACAGATATTAGGAGTATTAACATACTGTTTTAGGTTGTGACAGATAGGTGCACTGTTTAAAATAATACTATACGTTAAAATATTTTAAATGTTATGTAGTGTATATAACAATAGTGTATATGCATATTGTTATAAGTGAAAATTTACCAAAAATATTTTTTTATAGAAAACTACCCTAGGTTCAAATCTTGTTAGATTTAGTTGTCTACAATCTAGAAAACACTTAAAACGGTGTATCGCTTATAAAGTTAATCGATTTTAGCTTCGATCTACCTACTCAGTATAAATTGCTAAATCTTTTTGTAGTAAGACAACACAGTAAAAAGGCCAAATAAACCATAAATCACTTTGAAAATAACGTGAAAATATCGCTGCAACTGTGACCCGAATTCCGGTGCAAAATGCGTTTTTAATTTTGTTTCCGATTGACTAAATTGCATTAATTCGAACATAATTCGAATTTAAAGTTTGCACCGAATTTTAATTGGAAAAACATTTTGCTACAAGCGTATCTAGTTATTAAACACCAATCAATATTTTCATTAAAGTGAAATATGCAAGCAACAAATTGAAACGATAAATATGCAATTAGTGGAAAGGAATCATCACAGGTGAAACATAAATACGATAAGGAACAAAAGTAGATTACATGAAAAAAGAAATATTCGATATTGATTACAAATGTTTTTATATAGGTACGTTTCGGGTTTCATCAACTTCGTTCTGCCAAGCAAAATCCAAACCTACCTAAACTAATAACGGAATCAAAATTATATCTTGAAATACAATAGAAATTTTTAGTCCAAGCAAGACTGGTGCTCATAAATTACAGCCGAATCGATTAAACTTTATCAGCTCTAAAGGGAATTGTGGTTTCGACACTAATTAATAATTCATGAAGATTATGAAAGTATGTTAGGGGATGGAATAAATTTTCTGGGCATTGAAGCTCATTGTTTGAAAATGTTTTTAAGGAATTTGCTGACGATAGAACACTAGTGGTCTCACTTGAATTTTTAGGGTTACTAAGTGTTTTCTATGTTTGATGATCGTTCTGACACTATCACCTTATTTTCTCTTCTTCAAAGGTGTAGCGCACGAACATTTATAATAACATCTAGGCATACTGCAACCTACCACCCGTACCTTATGGATGTTGCTCCGATAAGGACTAGGTCGTTCCGTAGGTCATCCTGCTGGATTCCGCCAAGGAGTGGAACTCCCTTCCAGTGTCTATTTTCCCTGACACTTACAACTTGGGACTATTCGAGTCTAGAGTGAATAGGTTTATTCTAGGCAAGCGTGCTCCATCGTAGGCGGCAGCATCGGATGAGATAGCAGCTATGGTCCATTACGTCGAAATCTTATCTTTACTTTTTCGAACCGCTTGTTGTTTTTGTTATATATATGCCATACTATTGACTTCTGATAAGTTGAGACATTATCCTTATATCACTACTCATATATTATCAAGTATAGTATCCATAGTTACATTTGCCATAATTGGACACAGAAAAGAGTGTGAATTAGACTCGTGTACCAAATTTGTAATAACATAGGTTAAGTGGAGTTATTTTCATTATAGTAACCCGTTTTAAAATGTACCCCGACAGGGAGCAAATGTATACATATTTTATACTGCCTGAACGTGTTAAAAAATCGTTATGTAAAACGTCGGTACAGCTCACTCGTAATAAATTACATGAAAAAGAAATTGCAAGACTTCTCCGTCGCCAATTTGAATTTATTCCTCCTGACGGGTCCGCGACTTCAAAATGCAAATATATCCAAACACGATCCCGGAAAGAATTAAACAGATATTTTAAAGGTCACGTCCTGGTGCCCACTTGTGATGAGTGAGATGGGTTCGGAGAATCCAAACCTATTTTACATCAAATTAAATTCAAATCCAAAAGCATTTATTTTGTAGGTATAGACCTACAAAATAAATGCTTTTGGATACCTACGGGGCAGTGACTAATTGTTGAGCTTTAGATTTTCAGTAAGATACACCGGATTGGAATACAACCTTATCTAGGTAAACCTAGAAGAGAAGAGCTTTGGTGTTATTTGTTATAGTAACTCGTGAAAAGAGCGGGCAAAACATTACTGGAGCTAGGTGTTTACAGTACTTTAATATTATCAGGCAAGAGGATTAGAAATATTATATGAGTCGAATTTGATTAAGTACGTTACCTCTACGTAACGGTTATGATAGAGGACCACCCAATTATTCATTTTTCATCTATACATATAAATAAAATTTAAATGTCATGCTTTCAAAATAACTAGATTTTTTCAAGTGCAGTGTGTTATTTTTCCGATACTTATACCTAAACATCCATTTTTTAAATTTATGTCTCTCTGTCTGTCTGTCATTCTGTTTGTTCGGGGTAATCTCAGACAGACAAAGTTACATATATGTGCGAAGTTTCATTAAAATCGGTCCTGCCGTTCTAGAGATTACCCCGCACAAACGAATATTTAAAATGGTTGTTTAGGTATTAGTGTCGTAAAAATAACACACTGACATCTACATTTTATTTGTATACATGTATAAATACAATATGTAATCGATAAGAAGCTACAAATTGATTATAAGAAACAGTTTTAAAAGTGGTAGAACATTTCTGGTTTCAACTCTGGATGTACTGGATGCATCGAAGCACTTAAGGTCCATCGTCTATCGCACGTATCTTGGAGTGAGACCACTGAATGTAGCTCGACCGATATTTCGTCACGTAACAAGCAATATTTTCCGAGACTCCGGGCGCTAAGTACCCGATGAAAAAAAGTAATGACCTGATTTTGAACTCGATACTGTTTCCTGTTAGCATAACAAATTTATACGGCGACGTTAATTCTTAAAAGGTATACCGAATAGGTACTAAGAAATTTATGCAAACAAATTTAGCGATGAAAGTGAAACAGATTAAACATATTTATTTTAATAGTCCACTAATCTTAAAATGGCTGTTAAATAACAAGATGAGAGTATTGTACTCATTTTTCGAAGGTTAACTGTGCTAAATTTGTCGCTAATGAATGCCGATTTAAGATAAAAATGGAAATTAGGTCTCAGAGGCAGAAAATTAAACAGATATTTTAATGGTCGACCTATTTCGTTATATTTTGGGGAAAATATATTCTTACTCCAAGGATCACGGCACTAAGCACACAATGAGCTCAAGCTCTAACTCTGACCGAAGACAGCTAAGGACGTACAAACAGAAACATTGATAATGGGCTTAGATAACTGGGCGGGTTTTATGTTATGTGTAAGTATCTTGTCACATGTTTTAGAATATGGATATGAATGTAGAGTGCGTTTTTATAATAACAACTAGCATTTGCTCACGACTCTACCCGTATATATAGTAAAATTAATTGTAAAAAAACTTTTTAAAAACAAGCAACATTTATTTAATTGCCCAAAAAAGAAGATAATAAACCTTAAATTAAATCAAACCAATGAATTTAGTACATGTATCACACAATTTATTAATGATTGATGACTGACACACAAATGATACTAGCCAGAAAATTCACAGACTCGGCCCTTGCAATTTGTATTGTTCTGAACTTGTGTGTGTGAATGTCTTATGAATAGAATCACAGATCATACGACCTTATCAATAGTTATGATATGTGCCGATATTTTGGTCCACATGCCACGGATGTACAATTTGATAGTCCACATGTTATAAATTTTAACGAGATTTAGAATAGATTTAGATTTTTCCATTATCAAACGACCAAATTCTCATGAAATCACTTCATTTGTATAGACGTTTAAGTCTAAAAATGCCCCTCCAAAGTCTTTACTTGCTACATGCAACTTATTATAAACCAGTAATATTTCTACAAAAAGTACAAATGACGCAATCTTACCAACCAGTGAAAAAGTAATTTGACATGTCATACAATTCGTGCATTCGCTATATAAATTAAATATCTGAACAAGAATGATCGCCCTATTAGTTGATTGATCGTACTAGTAAAGAGTTGTAATGAATATACAGTTTCTCGCGTTAGGATAATTTTAGTTAGTAGACGGGCGCGCATTTTTAGGCTGGAAGATCTATACCTTGTGTGTGGTTAAAATGTATAATTATAAAGTAGTACAGTTGATGCATTCGTGTCAGAAAACGTCTCCATGCATTCGCGTAATAAAATAGCAAACCTATATGCTATTTTGCGTTTTAATGATGCGCTCTGTCTCACATCTCGATTACTTAGAGATCGTAAAACAAGTGTAGCATCTGCGCGACTGCAGTCAGTGAGTCGCTACAGGTCTTGTCGCCGGAATTTCATTTGGGGCCAGTTGGAATAAGTGGCCCCATATTGCCAATCTCAAAGGCATTACCAACAGGAAGCAGATGAATGCTTAGCGTGCTAATGCATTTTGATCAACTTGTCTACCAAAATTGTATGATCTATTCGGTTGTCCGGAAAGTTCGTACCGATTTTTTTGGAAAATTCAAGTTTGGTATACATTTATTAAATTATACAGGTACCAGTCTATTCCACAACCTTTCTCCAGGTGTACAATACTGATAAACAATAACGAATCATAACCATTTTTTTTAATATGACTGAAATATTATGTTCTCATATTTATGTATATACACTTTTGTCTCTTATATACACCGCCGCTTTTGTCGAGCTATAACTGCCCAAAGGTTGACTGGCAGACAATGCTTTTAGCATTAAGTCCGTCTTTGTTCCAATACTGTATGTATGGTGCATAGAGTGTAAATAAATAAGTTATCTTTTAGAATATGCAATCAATATTGTATGGAATGAAATGTTTTCAATAAATGCAATATTGAAACAGGCCTCTGAACCTACCGAAAATCGGAACGAACTTTCTATGTAAATAAGGGTAATAAAGAATCGATGTAAATAATTTGAGTTTGAAGCATGTAATCTTTGCTATGATGTTGTATGTATCTGACCCATGATCGATTCTAACGTTCAAGGTTCTTGGTAAATACTTAGTAATATATTTGATTACTAAAATATTTATTTATTAAGAACTACCTTTTTGAAGACTCCAAAAAACAAATCGCTACCTCGACTTTACTATAACCTATAAGGTTACTAGTCTATAACCTATAAGATAAAAATGCATGCAACTTGATTTTCAAAACCACATTCACTGATTTCATACACACCTTGCTTCCTCAAACATAATATTCAATGTGTTTTAGAAAAAAGCATCAAAATTTTTACACACTTGCTAACAACTTTTGTAATAAAATAAATGTAATGTGTAAAGTAATGCAATTTGGAACTTTCATAAAACATTATTTTCTTCCTCATAAGTACATAAGCCTTACTTCTTGGACCAACAGGTACTGAAGTTGATAAATAAATCTCCAAGGCTCGAGCCTGATTTACACCAAAACTTTATAGGACTTGTACGATATTTCATCAAAAATCCCACCTCCAAAAATGTACTCTATTTTATTACTCCAAAAGTACAGTTTTCTTTGGTCGTTCCGGTTTAATATCGGACGATAAAAAGCTATACATTCCGAATCCCTTTCTTTAGTTTAAACATATTACTTTTATCGGTAGTTTAGACATTTAAACATGGTTAAAATGCTTCTGGTATTATTGTTTGATTTTGTTGGAAATACCATAAATAATTATATACGAGTACATCAAATATAAATTGAAATAACTGATTTATAAACATGAATGAGACAATATATGAACTTAGTATAGCTATAGAACTAAGTCCACACCAACAATAATACTTTTGTTATAATTTTTTATAAAATTTTGTAATTTTGATTAAATATCTACGAGTATAATATAATAAAACATAAATAAATACATAAATAAAAAAGGTAATTTTGTAAGATGCTGTTCCTGAGAACTACAATGAAACCTAAAACCTATTGAAACTCATATACATAGCTCCATTATCCCCAATAAACAAGAAAGCTCGAAGCCTCGAAACCACCGAAATGTGCTTGGGATTTTAGCCGTTCCCATGAAATAAAGTAAAATCAATGAGAAAATGTGTAGCCTTTTTCAACGGGCTGTGAAGTTACTACATAATTGATTGGATTAGATGGAATCACGTTTTCTAACTCAGTTCGTATCAAAAATGTTGAAGGTGAATTTGGTTTGGAAATGTGATCCTTGTGACGATGAAGTAGAAGTTTTTATGTATTGCAAAAGCAATAGAAAATACAACCAATGTAGTTGTAAATGATGCCCATGATGAACAAGAGTTCGATATCGATTATAATTGACATTTCAGATGACATAATCACGTCCTATTGTAACGTAACCCATAAGTTGTCGTTTTCGTAAGTAAACTGTAGACAAAGAGGTCTACAGCTAATACATAAAAAAGTTAAAAGTCGCTTTCTACAGTAAAACCCACTATCAATAGCCATTGACTTTCAGTGCGGACAGTAAACGTTATATGAGATTTACGATGGTTCAAAGCGTTGGAGTTTACTCGAAATCTATTAAATTGCGCCAATAAAATCTTTCCTCGTGGAGGCTACCTGACGTTTGGCGAAACCTGCGAAGGATATCGCTACTGAACAAATAAGTTTAATGATTAACAATAATTATATTACTTTTATTGAAATTTGTAAAGGGATACTTGGTCTTGAGAAGATCGTTTTTTAAATCTAGGATTTAATTTAAGTTGAGACTTAAATTTCCCAACAACTCAAAAATATTGCTTATTTAAAATAGTGTGTAATTTAAAACATGAATCAGCGAGACAGCTTCTCACACTTCGGAAACTATTTAGCTATATTGAAGAACCGGCGCTAGAAACTCAAAACATTCCGAACTCCAATTAACTTGGCTTTCCCGAAAATTTACCGTAAACTGTGATGCTTGCAGTATGCGAAACGGAAGACAAATTAATGGATGGAAACTATTCTACTAAAGTATGTAGTAGCATAGAGAAGACAAAATTTGCCTTCTCATCCATATGGTCTTCAAATTTCTTCTCTGTAGTCTATCTTCATTCTAATTGCCCTGCAATAGCTCCATCGTCATCACATCACTCGCTACTCGAATTCTATCTTATAACAGCAATGTTTACATTCCTGATTTAAAGCATATACAGTTTTTCCAGGCGATCCATCTCCAGTTCTCTTTATTCCTCCTAAGTAAGGCAGTTGTGATCAATGGGTGGGTCTACTATAGTGATATACTTATAGTATCCATGATTATAGCACAGCAATCACAACCCATTTGCTGCAATTCTTGATGAATAAATGAAAAGTTAACAGAACAATAACTCCTAGTATTCTCTGGTTCTTTGTACAAACACACATACATTATATACGCATGCACGTGATGGATTGAGCTAGTTAGCGGCTGTCAGCTCGGAACGCGACGGATATGAGGAATGGGTGAGTGATTTCCACTGCGTTCATCTGTAAGAATTCGTTAGTAACTGGCAGTAAATTCCTTGATTAGGTTCAGCACAAATCAAGGATCATTAAAGGCAAGCACCATGAGCATTGAAGCGAAATATGACTCTGCATAGAATAGGATAGATTATTTATAATGCTTTTTCATAATTTTCTTAAGATCTGCTTTTCATTGTGAATGAGCCTTGTCTTCAAGTTATTTCGTATTAGTCATCTTTATTCCAGTTACCCTGCTATAGGTTTGGCAATGTTTACTCTCCTACATCTATCTTTGAAGCCAGTATACATATAGTATAGTTTTAAGAAATATTAATTAACGTAAATAAATAAATGAATTAATTTCACAGACAAATATTAATATTCTCAAGATTATCATAAAACTTTGCTTAATTAGTTTCTATGATATATCGTTTCACATTCTCTTTGTTTCGAATTTAACTAACTCTATGTCAAACGCAAAATTTACTACCACAATGTTCATTTAAATAGCATTTGAATGCAGCGCAGGTTTTTGGTGGATAAATAAATTTACGTGACTCTTTACTGGGGTTAAATTTTAATGTACAGCTGCATTCGTATGCTGGCGAAATAAAAACTGGCACTGCTAACTTATTCCGACGAACAGCAATTAATGTGTGAATGGTCGTGGCTGTGTCTACATTTATTTTGTGACTTTTCTTATGTCTGGGCACTATAGCTGGGCACACATTTGCTCCTAAAACAATTGTTTGAATCGTTTAGATATAAACCTATAGATTTTATTCCAGACTTAGATTCTGATAATATTTTACTATTTTTATACATAATTTGAAACGAATATCACATTACATAAATAAAGTTATGATTTGTTAACTCTTTAACACAGATGGTAAGTGGTCGCCCGTGGACACCAACATGGTAATCAACTCAAGATAGGATCGAAGTCGTTTCTTAGGTCGACAAATTCGTTGCTACCCTTGAGGACTAAGTTAGAATGCCTCGATTACTTAATCGTAAATAAACATGCTTATGTTGTATGAAATGAAATTCAGTTGACTTTAGCAACCGATATACAAATAAATGAAACAAAATAACAAGCGTGAACAATGAGGAGCTTAACTCGGACACAAGCCGGAGTTAAAGAACTTAGCGGAGAGGACAATAGTTTTTATATTGATTAACTCGCTCTAGGACGCTTAAAACTTTTACTTGGATTTGGTGAGCTTAGCTCGATCAGATACTTGTCTGTAAATAAGTTGTTAAACTAATTGATTCATATTTTTATAGTAAATATTTTCTCCTTTACGTTACAATAAAATAAAAGGGAACTGGTAACACAAGAATAAGAATAATAAAACATTTGTATAGTGTATGATTGATTTCTTTAGTAAAAAAAGAAAATGTACTTTTCTTGCATACGTTTATTCCAACAAATTATCCAATAAATTGGAAAAAAGGATACGAATTAAAGACAATTCATGAATAGGAATATTATATTAATAAACAATCAATTCATTAGTCATTTGTCCACTCCAGGTTCGAGTGCTCCACTGTGCGCTATAGTGCTCCAGTATGGCTTAGTGTGACTATCATAGTTATAACACACTTTTATTTAGCAAGTTCGATGTTGTCTTACACAAAAGAATAATAAATATCAATTATACTGAAGATCATAATAATTCTTAATCTCATAGGCTTAATACTGAAACAGGTAACTTAGACATGGAACGTGTAGTGATAATTAAGGAATATATTAAAGAAAATGCAGTAGGCATACAAACTAGACTTTATAGCCGAAGTTGCCAACTGTATACCAACATCTATCCCACAACTTTGTACAGACAGTAGCTTTTACACTGATTAACTTGCTATAGAACTTGGAACTTGGACAGAGCTTTCGTGCTCAGCTGGACGAGCCAAGTTGTTTATGTTTCTTCCACGGCAGCATCGGATTTGTTAGTGAGAGTTTTGTCGTGCAAATAGTTACAGACACGATGTATTCTAACCTTAACTTTATGAATATTGGGTTATATATGACGTAAATACAGTGGAATCATTTGACTCAGCTGGCGTATTTTGTACATTTTCATCGTTATTAATTCATTCATTTAATGAATGTGCATTTGCTGTTCTTAAATGTGTAATTTTTATCTCTATTAAAATACCTTTAGTCTTAAATAATTTCCATAGATATTTAATAATAGTTTTAGGTATCAACACACGATGGTACTCGCATAGTATTATTTATTTCTTCAGTGAACTTCACTTTAGGCGAACGTACTTATGTTTATAGCTTTCTGCTCCCAGCCAAAGTTTTCTTTCTAACTTGTCTAAACCAAACTTAGTGGGGAGTATCGTAGTTTTTGTGAGTGTATCGTGACACTGATTAACTCTTTCTATAGTGCACTAGAAACTTGTAGTGGACACTCGACGGGGATTTATGGAGTTTTGCTTGTGGACAATGTTTTAAGTAGACTTCGCAACGTGTATTACAAGGATTCGTCGAGCCAATACCAAAAAAATCAAATTTATTATTAACAACGACTCAAATTCGTAGATTTGTTGACAAAACACCATGCTAGACAATGCTAAAAAGAAGAAGCCTAAAAATACTAAAGAAATAGATTACACTTGAAAACATAATCGTTTAGTTTTAAACTCAGAAAGTAACTTTAATACATAATATCTCTCCAGTCAGAAGCAAAAACTGTAAGCATGAATGTACCAAGTTACTACAATGACTTTAAGAAAAATACGAAAATGTTTTTAATAGACCCTCAACCCAAATGTTACGTTCACAAGCCCGTGATGCGCCATCTGCACCGACTTGAAGAGACTGAAGACGTGGAAAGAATATTTTCCGCCAGAATCAACTTGTATGAAAATGATTCAAACATTATTTTATTCGAGTTAGTTCTCCTAATTTTTTATAACATTGAAGTAGCAAACGAGTTTTCAGTCCGGTAAGTGGTTACTGCCGCCCATGAACATCTGTAATCAACCCAAAACAGGATCGAAGTTCTTCCCTAGGTCGATCACAGATGCGTTGCTAGCCCTGTGGAATAAGACTCCTCGGTTAGTGTATCCCTTCAAACCAGAGCACAACAGCTAGACTACTGCTTTTATAAGGCACAAATAAGTGTAGCGGTGGTGCCTCCAGAGTCGAACCATGAAATGTT
>DWNJ01001921.1:0-11225 GCA_018250275.1 Udranomia eurus
CTATAGAGAATTATAGACGCTGATAACTTTAACTGACTCTGACATTTATTTTGACAATCAAATGTCGATTCCGTATCAGATTTGATATCATCAATTTTTATGAAAAACTTGCAATACATTAACGAAATAATGGAACTCGCCAGTAAAGTGTTACACGTGTAAACTTGCGTGTGGCGTAAATTGTGATTAATATTCGTAACGTGCCGGTATGTGACCGATTCGCCGATAAATCTATAAAAACATACTTTTTAGGTTTGGAGGGACACGTAAGTGTTAACATTGTAGACGGAATTTCTTACTGTTACAATGGATTACTCCAAGTTGTGTATAGTTTTGATGTGCGTGGTGCTGGCATCATCTGAACTGCTGGGCCCGGACGCTCGCAAGGAGTCGCGGAGAAGAGAGGCAGAAGACACGGAGGATGCACAAGAGGATGAATCCGACGAAGCCTATCTCAAACAGTTATCCGACGCGATGAACTCACAGTTCGTCACTTACAAAGAGTTTCAGGAGACTTTAAGAAAGAGGGGTGCAGAGGCCAACCAGCGTTACCTACAACATCTGACCGATACAATCACTAAGAAGTTTGAAGAATTCAAGGCGTTGGAGGAGGCGCTCAAGAAGAAAGGCTTGGTTATACCCGAGGAAGACCAGCCAACAGGTAATTAAACTTCTTATAATATATCCAAAAAAATATTGTAGCTCACCTACTAGTCTAGACAATTAATAGAAGCCATAAAACTATTGGACCCACTTCTTTGCAATAATGATTTATAAATAATAACTCATAGCAGACTTTTAATTTATTATGTAAGACTTCGTATGAAATAAATATATTCTAATAATCTAATAATATGTAAATTGCTTATATCATTGAAACTTTAAGTGCTTTAGTGTGTTCTGTTTGATTTTAATTATATAGAATTCCTTTAATTAATTATAGAAGAAAAATTGAATTGTTAAAAGAAAACTACAGAAGAAAACCTTTTAAATAGACTATAGCACCAAAAACATTAAATTTAGTTTGATTTTATGCAACATCCATATTTTATTTAGGTCAAGAATTGCATACTTATAACATTGTATGTATTATTTTCACAATAGCTGAGGAGATGGCTCACTTTGAAAAGATGGCGATGAACCTTAACCTCATCAAGAATGAAATTTGGAAACAGACGCAGCTAGAGAATGAACTACTTGCCGAGAAGAAAAGGCGTGAAGACAAAAAGGTACTCAACAGTTATTATGCAGAACCCCGATTGGAGTACCAACCCCAATCGGGGTTCTAACTGGAACAAAAAATACTTAAACACTAAAGCTGAAATAATTATTTTAACAAGTACTACAGACTTAAAGGTAGCATGGTCAAAAACATCATAGTATAATGTTTTTTCATATTTATATTGTTGCTAATACACAGACAAAATTACATGTATAGTTCAACATTGTATGTACATGTAGTAAGCAGATTGACTCCTGCAAACTTAGATGGTATCCATCATGGAAGATCTTCACCTAACATACAACAACCTACAGTGGTACCTATTTCACCCAATTTTGTTACATCCTCTTCTGGGAATTCCTCAAGGAGAAAGAAATAAATTAAAAAATTATCCGATTGAATTGGTTTCAGAAGAAGCAAGACAATACTCAGGAGATGTTGGACAAGTTGCCTCCGGTTCCAGAGGAACCTGAACTGTCTACTGAACTGAAGGAAGGTTAGATTTGTGAAAATTGTAATTTGTAACCATTTATCAAGATTTCTGTTTAATAATGCATCACTACTGATACTAAGTAGTAACTAGTATTAATAACGATCAACACAATTCTACCGTTTACATACTTCTGTGCAAAAGTGAATCAGGAAAAGAAAAAATTGAATAATTATAATGGACATGAATTGTTGAGTGTTGTTAAGCACTGTAATAAAATTTATATTAACATTTAGCCAAGCGACTGTACGACGCGGCAGTGGAGAGACTGAACCGACGTCCACCGGACAAGCGAGCCTTGATCGGGCAAGTGAAGGAAGCGGCCGAAATGGGTTACGTGCCGGCTAAGGTCAAGCTCGCCTGGGCCTACTTGTTCGGAGAGGGAGAAGAGCTCAGTATTGAGAAGGCTAAGGCGATCTTCGAGGAGCTAGCTGAACAGGGCGTTGGAGACGCTCATGCTGTAAGTTGTATTCTTTTTCGTTGTTGAAATTAAACATGGACAGGCCACTGTTGTTAAGTATTAAATTATTCCTTGGACTATTATGTAGATGGTAGACTCTTTATGTTTCAACTCTGGAGGAATCACTGTCATATCAAATTCTGGCCTAAAACAATGGTTTCAGGCTGTTTCTTCTGATTTCTGATGATTTAGTGAGAGACAGACTGTCCTTAACGCTCGTATGCAGACTTAGGCCGCAGTCCCACTGCTGGGCACATGTCACTTCCCTTGCTGGGCAAGGCCTAGAGCATACTCCGCCACGCTGTTCCAATGCGTGTTGTAGATGTCGGGTGTTTTCAAATGCACTCCGACGAGGTTTAACAATTGCTATCTGTCGATAACAACCGGGACCGACTGCTTAACGTGACCTTCGAAGCACGGAAATGCGTCCAGTCCAGTCCAGCGGTCCAGTTATTGACCGACGTTGCTTGACTTGCGCGATCGCATGCAATTTACACAAGCCGCGGGGCTATGCGCGGTTCTTTACGCAGACTTACGCAAATTTGCTACATTATAATAGATGGTTTATATGGTTCTAATGTCCATGCGGATCTTTCCCAAATCTGTAGCTGAAGACCATCAGTGTGCTCGTGCATCAGACGAGCTACATTAATTAAACCAGGCGCACTGCACACTCAAGCTCGACCTCCACACTAACTGTGGCTGGCTGGTCTGCAGGGTCTGGGGTTCCTGTACGCGAGCGGCGTGGGCGTGCGCGTGTCGGCGGCGCGCGCGCTGCTGCATTACTGGGTGGGCGCGCTGGCGGACAGCGAGCACGCGTTGATGGCGCTGGCCTACCGCCACTGGGCCGGCGTGGGCGTGCCCGCCTCCTGCCCGCGCGCGCTCGACCTCTACCGCAAGATCGCCGCCAAGGGTACGTACCAAGTTTATTTATTTATTTAATTGCCGGAGGTCGCCTAGCGGTCTACAAAAATCGACCGAATATCATAGAATGATCAGTGGTAAAATATCTATACTTTTATACCTATAAAATAATTTAAAATATTTTTTGACTTGTCATTAATTGTTTCACATTTCTGATGCTCATGTCTCTCTCGATTCTGAATACATATGCCGTTCCGTGTATAAATGGTGCCTATATACTCGTACTTGTGTATGTCAAAGGCTGTTGCGTAATAGTTTATTTTACTAATTTAATGTGTTTCTCATGTATTATTATATAAAACTAGTTGACCGGGCGCACTTCGTACCGCCTGAGAATCATCCCCGTCCTTGTATCCGTCTCCGCCCCCGCCTTTTACTTATATATCCATCATTTCCTTTCCACATTACCAACTACCAGTAGATAGTAGGTAGACTTACATATCATGGTTAATGATATGTAAGTATATGCGTATCAGCGTATGCGGATAAAGCAGTTTGATAGCGCGAGCTACTTGACAAATAATAATATTTGAGACTAATCAAGAATGTCAGCGTAATGATAGATAGTCTATAGTCTTCCTTAGGATATAGACTATCAAACACAAAAATAATTTTTCAATTCGATCCGGTTCCTGAGATCTTTATATATTAGATATATATTGAGATCTTTATATATTAGATTTATATATTTTATAAGATTAAGGTCACTAAGGACTCTACCGCAACTATCTTGCTCTGTTTCTTTCTGATTCTATATAAGAAACATTTTTTGTAACAAAACAAACAGACTTGATTTTGTATCCCTCAAATTATTTATGACAGTTGTGAGCCAAGTGTCTCTGAGCGGTGGGCCAGTGATCCAGCGAACGCGGCTCTTGGACGAAGCCGAGAGCGGTGGCGCCGTGGCGTTGGACACCGACCTCATCGAGTACTACCAGCTGCTCGCCGAGAAGGGGGATGTACAGGCCCAGGTGTGTGTTTGGGTTGATGGGACCTGGGGAGCGACCAAATATTGGGACTAGAAGTGCCATCTGTTGATGAGTAGCGATAAAATCCCAACTATCACTTTTAGGGGGCGACTGAATTTAATTAGTGCTATACCACACATGCTGTTTAGGAAGTTCATTTTTATTTAAGGGATAAAAGATTATCAAACAAAAGGTAGTTAGTATTTATATATATTTTAAGCATTTATAATAATAATATAAATATTCATTCCAGATTCAGATGACAGACAGATGCATGTTTAACTAATGAATACTAAGTGACACTTACATACTCAAATGATACTTTAAATGATCATTAAACGTCTCTCAGTGCTATCGTTCAAAGCAAAATTATATGATGATATTGATAAGATATGTCTCAGTGAGACCGTAAAGTTTAAAGTACAATATAGGCATGTGTGCATGCTCGCAGGTGGGTCTGGGGCAGCTGCACCTGCAGGGCGGGCGCGGCGTCACGCTGGACGTGAACAAGGCGCTGCTGTACTTCCAGCAGGCCGCCAAGGCCGGCAACGCGGTCGCCATGGCTTTCCTCGGCAAGGTATGCTACACTTCGTCATTTGTATCTTGATACCATCAAATACCTCAGTCTTTTGGTTGGCACTTGTTTTATTATGGTACTAAGCCTGTTGAAGTCGACGATGAACGATATACTTACGTAACTAAAACATAATTGTACAACTTGTCAGATATATCTGGAGGGCGGTGACGGCATAAAGGCGGACAACGAGACAGCGCTGAGGTACTTCAGGAAGGCCGCGGAGATGAACAGCCCCGTGGGGCAGAGCGGGCTCGGCATTATGTACTTGCAGGTATGTTTGAATAGGTTTTGTTAGTCACATGGGGCACTGGGGGAGAGGTTTATACATTTGGTATGTGTTAAAGGTATTAAAATTGTAAGGGCTATGTCGGATTTTCGATTAAGAGAAAGTGAGTTCTTTGCTCACCCTCAAATAAAATATTGTGGTATGAGTTCTAAATCTTTTAAAATAAATGTTCACTTAACTGATAGTAAACCATTTTTTGAATTATTTTAATCATTTTTAGTACGTAAGCCATATCTTGAAACTTTGTATTACTATTGAAATAAAGAGAAATTGGCCTAATAGCATAAAAAATAATTGACTATTAAAACCCGCCACTTTTTACAATTTTCGTACACCCAAATTTTATTTTCTTGTCAGGGCCGCGGTGTGCCCAAAGATGTGAACGCCGCATTCCAGTACTTCACACAGGCCGCCAATCAGGGCTGGGTTGAGGGACAGCTCAATCTGGGCTTCATGTACTTTGGTGAGTGCCTCCCTACTATTTATTTATTAATCAATAATAATATAGAATAAATAACTGTAAAAACACAAAAACAGGTATTAGCTGCGCTTTTGTCACGTTTTTAGACAACACTGCTAAGAGATGTTGACATTTTAAATGATGTATTTCAAGAATTGCAGTTATACTAGAAAATAATGCCGATTTAATGTTTAGGGATGACGTAGAGAAAAAAAACCTATTTTTACTAACACTAGGAGATCCTAACCATTATAATACTTTATTAAAAATTGGGTACTGTTTGGTACCAAATTTACTTTTGAGTAATTAATAAACACCCCGGCATTTCAACGAATATTATTGGTTTATTAATATTATGTATTTATTATCAATATCGCAGGCGGTATAGGCGTGACCCGTGACTTTCGTCAGGCGAACAAGTACTTCTCGCTAGCGTCCCAGTCGGGGCACGTGCTTGCGCTGTACCATCTCGCGCAGATGAACGCTGAAGGGCTCGGGATGCTGCGCTCCTGTCCCACCGCTGTTGAGGTATTTTAGAAAGGAAATAACTTTATGGAAATATATCATTGAAAGATAAAAAAAAATAAACTACTTTACTTTACTATGGCTTGAGAAGCGTTTTGAAAACTTGTGCCATGTAAAATGAGAAGAGACTTTGGGAGAAAAGTTAATATTTTATTACTTTTGATTGAATTTAAATTGAAACAAAAATATTTATGTGATGCTATCGTCATATATCGTCGTGATAGTCATGAAAATGCGCGCTTGTTAATCTGTGATAATAAGTCACGTTTATGCCATGTCAAGTCCAAAAACGTGAGTGTGAGCGAGGAGCGGGCGTGTACGTGTGTGTGTGCGTGCAGTTGTATTAGTAAGTCACTTGTTTGTATTGTAAATGACGTGCGTACGCGTGTGCGTTCACCTGTACTACTAAATGACGTATGCACACTACGCATGTGTGCGTGCAGCGATACAAGAACGTGTGTGTGACTGTGAGCACGCATTTGTGTGTGCAGTTACTCAAGAACGTCTGTGTGTGTATACATACGTTTATGTGTATGAATGTGTGTGGTACCTGGTGCTAGTAACCCGGTTATGTGCGTGCAGCTGTATTGAACGTGTGTGTCTATGTGTGTACGAATGTGCGTGTGTGTGTGCGTACGTGCGTGCGTCCGTGCCTAGTTGGCAAGCAACCCGCGGTAACGGTTGTGTGCGTGCAGCTGTACAAGAACGTGTGCGAGCGCGGGCCGTGGGCGTCGCGGCTGATGGCGGCGCACGCGGCGTGGCGGCGGCGGGACGCGCGCGCCGCTCTGATGCAGTACCTGGCGCTGGCGGAGCGCGGCTACGAGCTCGCGCAGAGCAACGCCGCGTACTTGCTCGACGACGGTGAGCCGTGCCTGCTCTTGCTACTTGCACAAGTCTCTTCTTTGGATTTTACCGAGACACAATGTGCCGGAAATTGTATTATTGAAATTCAATTAATCATTCTAATGTCCAAGATTACTTATGTTGATTTTTTTTACTGTGTCTTTCTGAACTAGCAATGCTACTTTTTGATATCTAAAGTCAGTCGCTTCTATTAATCAATATTAAGAAAAAGAAGATGCTTAGAATTATTTTATGTTTATTACGATATAAAAATAAATATCGATATCGATTTGAGAATGTAAATGAATTGGCAAGGCTAGTCAAAGCTAGACAAGCTGTTTGATAAGCTGGTAAAAGTGTTAATATGTGTGTGTGTGTGCAGGCGAAGTACAAGTGTTCCCGCCGGAAGAACGCTGGGTGCGCGCACTGCAACTGTGGGGGCGCGCGGCGGCGCAGGGCTACGCCCCCGCACGGGTCAAGCTTGGCGACTACCACTACTACGGGCTCGGGACCCCCATCGATTTGGAGGCCGCAGCGCACCACTACCGGTTACTTTGTTTAAATTATTTATTATTTAAAAAAAAAAAAACTTTACGAGAAGTTTGGCAGGATTTGGGGCATAACAAAATATTTTTTTGATATTCAGGCTCGAAGGACCAAAAATAGCTGTGCAGGTTTTGTCTTTGTACCCACAAATCGTATCGTATCGTCAGATAAAATATGAAAAGATTGAAAGGCAATTTGATTTAATCGATACCTGTGACAAGTTTGTCTCTGTATCCGATTGGCAACTAAGAAGTAATGCCTAATGGGGCTGCAGTCTTACAAATATTTAACGATTTAAAAAACCTAATGATTCTACTAGGACTATATAATAATACGCAAGTCCATGGAGCTGATACGTAAGACGTACGTACCATTATAGTATCTTATCTATTTGGTTAAATAAATAATTTACGTATAGCCCAACGTTCAAAATTCAACGTATACCGTTTACCCTTTGGTTACTACAACGTCACTAACCGCGCACAGGATCGCGTCGGAGCAGCTGCACAACGCGCAGGCGACGTTCAACCTGGGCTACATGCACGAGCGCGGGCTGGGCATGGCGCGCGACGCACACCTCGCCAAGCGCTGCTACGACCTCGCCGCTGACAGCGCGCCCGATGCGCGTCTGCCCGCCGCGCTCGCCCTCGCGCGACTGCACGCCGCGCAGATGCTGAACCGCGTGCTCGACGTCAGTACACGCGCCCACGCGTACGCACATGCACACACACATACACGTACACCCGCATGTGGATTTACGCCCGCAGTGTACGCTAATACGTGCAATCGCATACGCGCGCACACGCAACCAGACATTTGATTTTTTTTTACTACTAGCATGTCAATATAAACCAGTAATTTTGTTAAGCTTTGAGCTTAGCTGGAGGATTACTTACTCGATCGTAAGTCCAACACACTACCCATTCCCGGTTCAATTTGCGATTGACTCCTTTAATACGTTCAACGACTACTTTTTATTTCGTTTTTAAAATATGTTTAACTTTTTTCATGATTTTTGACACGGAATCCATTTATGTGCATTACTAGACAGTCGTCAATAATTTTCTATTTTTTTTCAATATTTAGTATCTAAATCGCAATGTGATCGTGAGTTCTTCAACTGCTTCAACTGCTGTTCTTCAAGCATACTTAAGTCGCAATAATGTGTTAGTCTGTTTCCCAGAGTCCGCTCGCTTGGATCTTCCTGACGGGTGAGTCCCCGTTCTTCTCCAACTGGGACCTGTACATCATGACGCTGCTGGCGGGCGCGCTGGGCGTGCTGGTCTACATGCGCCGACCGCCACACCATCAGGAGGGGGCGCGGCCGCAGGAGGCCCCACGACAGCAGGAGCCCCCACGACAGCCAGAGACCCCACAACAACAAGAGGCCCCACGGGAGGCAGAGACCCCACGACAACAAGAGGCCCCACAAGAGGCAGAGACCCCACCATCGCATGAGGTTACCCCACAGCCAGGAAACTCGCAGCAATCGGATGCCCCTCAACCATCCCAGCAGCAAGAACAGCAACCACAGCCGCAGACAGTTAATTGAATCGTTTTGTATTTAATACTAATGAGATGAAAATATTATGTAATGTGTGGTCAAAGCATGTTTTATAAGCCAGGTTTTGTTTAATATGAATTTGGTCAGAATGAAAGAAAAGAAAACAAAATTATCTTATCTTGCTCTAACATTTCTACGTAATGAGTATTGAATGATTGAATTACGTAATAATGCCTCAATGTATGTCATCAAGGTGGAGATAACAACTAAAACCTCAATTATATCGCTTGCATTTTGTCAACACGCTATAATACAACAGGATAGTATATACAGAGAAACTTCTGTATTTCAATACAATGGGGATTTGAGATAGTAATTTTCATACAAAGATGAAGTTTTGAATCATCTGTTCAAGGTAAAATCTTCAATATGGTTTTGAAAACTTTAAATTTGTTTCCTTTTTTTAAAATTATGATTAATATTTGATTTTTATTTGGTTGTTATATGTTTGGGGTATTTATTTATTGATTTTTTCAGAGTTGTGATTGTTCTGAATATTGTATATGTCCATTTTTCTGCGTGTATACACATTTTTATGTGCAATAGTGTTTTATAAGCAGTCTTGTAGCAGAGTGAATTTTCTATATTCATTGTAAACTAAACGGAACTGAATCGTGTAAGTCATTGTAGTGTAACACATTTTATATTATATACCATCCAATCATAATTCATATCAAGATATATAAAATTTACATTTCCTCTTTGCAGTGAACGAAAGATAGGGCAGCATTTCCACAGAACTTTCTTGGAAAGTCATAACCACATGATTTTAAATATTTACTATTATAACATGTTACTATATACCGAATATTCGTATCGCATGCTTACAAAACGTACATGTTGATATATATTCACAGATCAAAAGTTTCGGTTCTCTATTCTTTTTTTATGTTTGAAAGTACTAGTACTATTAACTATTCAAATTTGTATAATTTATTTTTAATTAAAAACTGAATTAAGTTGTTCGTCAATATATTTTGTATGTTCTGTAACACCAATTACAGCTTTCCATAGTAAAATAATTATCATCTAGGACAATTTAATAGTCAAATGTTGTTCCTTGTGTATAAATATTACTGTATCATACTTACGTCGACACGCATTGGAGCAACATGGCGGTGTATGCTTCAGGTCGTCCCCAGTTGTGGGAGAAGGCTCGTGCTCAGCAGTGGGACATAAAAAAACGGCCACTGTATCGTATATTTCATATTCAATTCCTGTCACGGATGTTGGGTGATGTTAGTAAGTGTTTGTAAGCGACGAAAAAAACGGAGGAGATTGTCAATTCGACCGGTGCTTTTTCTCATGTTAGACCACCCATAAATTTTTTCAAGATAGACCAATCTTGATTATTCTTTTTTTAATGAATTGAATGGCTCTCCGAGGTTGGTACCATAAATATTTTTATCAAAAATTCTATCCATAAGAGTATAAAAATAAGGGATGATTGCGTATTCACTCTTATAAATCTTACTGGTTTATGTGTACACTTCATATACTTTGTAGTTGGTCGCATACTAATTTTGAACTATACTTAAACCTCGAAATGGTCCGAGGCAAATTCCATCGGTCCACTCTGTACTAAAGTCTATATGCTACACACGAATAAGGCGCTAAGGTCCCTGGCAGGAAATAGTGCTCGTAGTCTGAATATGTTATATTTTAAAAGTAGCAAAATATTAACCAACATTAGAAAAACATATTATCGCCATTTTCTTGTATTTTTATATGAGAATGCCAAAAGATACATTCGACTATTTTGTGATTACGATAAGCATTGTCCCACGGCCGTGATAACGTGTATGGACTCTTTGTAAATATTTCATCATTATTATAGAGTTTGTAAGTCAAACGTTGTTTTATTTAACCACCATTTGAAAATACCTCCCGACACAAGTGCGTTTCCTAGCACTTAACGCTTCTCTTAGTCACCAATCTCAACCCTCACCATCTCAAACGCGGCTGGTGTATCGGTCTTACGATCTAAAGGTCGTGGTTCACTCTCACTCCCCCATTGTACTATTGACGTGAACCCGCTCCTAACAAGCAGCCGAGCTTAGCTAGAGGGGTTGAAAAAATTACTGGTATGTATTAACATGCCAGTAGT
Organism: Udranomia eurus; assembly: GCA_018250275.1. Classification (NCBI taxonomy): domain Eukaryota; kingdom Metazoa; phylum Arthropoda; class Insecta; order Lepidoptera; family Hesperiidae; genus Udranomia; species Udranomia eurus. The sequence goes on from DWNJ01001921.1 coordinate 10,973, forward strand.
TAAAAAAATCTCAATCAAATAAATCCTAAAATAGAATAAAAAACGAGTAAATAAAAATTTACATTCACTCATGAAATGTACATTGGTTTGAAAGTTAAAACAAACATTTTCATATAGGTTTTATTTATTACTTAGAAATAAGTAAAATAATGAAAACTCGAAAGAACAAGATACTGCGACATGCATACTCGTTAGTAACCTAAATATAACAAAAACAGTTAGCGCTATTACATAATGACAGGTATAGTATATC
>DWNJ01001922.1:0-11220 GCA_018250275.1 Udranomia eurus
CCCAGTCTTATGATGTCACTCGTGAAATAACACTTACCGACCAAGTCTATGTACGGAATTATGTTATGTTTAAATATGAATTATCATTTGACTAATAGGTACTCGTATACTATAAAGCCGTTTGGGGCATCCTAACCGCCTAAGTGTCTCCCATAAAAGTCAAACTCGGGAAACTGGCGTCAATGCAAAATTACCTAAATGCGAAAAGAATAATAATTATAAAACGTATGCGTCGTACGCATTTACCTGTTAATATGTTATGAAGTATTGGTTTAAAATTCATTTGCACTGTGAAATAGAAATCATTCTAACAGGTATGGCTGGAAAAAAAGACAAAAAGGTTCGGCCAGGCGTGACTAAAATAAGCATTTTTAACGATTTACAATTTGTGGTACCTAATGCATAAACCTATTCTTTAAAACTAAAATGTTTGTTTAGAACCAAACAGTTTTACGTAAAGTTATTAAATACTTAACGAAATTCTCTACTTTGAATATTTTTTAACTTTAAATTTTTGTGACGCGTGCGGCCGCATCTAAACTCGTGTCTCCGAAACAGGGTAATTCACGCACACGCGTCAATCTCAACATTCTAACAACCCTTACTAGGAATCGGCGTAAGTAGATACTTTCTTTGAGATCCTCATCTGAGATTTTTCTTTGAAGTGGGAGCAAAGTTTTGGGGTAAAATTGAATATTAATAGCGAAATTATACCCTTCGCCATCAACTCCGCTCGGTTTTTATTACTTTATTAAGCCCCTGTTCTTGTTAATGCGATATAAACAAAACCATAAAAATATGTTCCGAGAAGGTAGGCAGTGTCAAAAAACAGTAGCATTTTAATAGCTTAATCGTTTGCGTTTGTTTTATATAATTTATTTGTATTAACACCATTTTTTGTGGGTCGCAATAAATGTCAGGCTTGGCTCTTTGATTTCGATGAGAAATGTCAGGGCAGAAATTCACTGAAGGATCTTAAACGGGCTGACAATGAGATGAAAAGTATGATAAGGTTTATAGTTGAACACCTGTCTATGATTCTAACAAGCGTATGTATCGAAGATAGAAATATTTTGAGATGTTCTCATATTTTTATGAATAGAAATAAAAATACCTTATTTCGTTAAAGTTTTATAGAAAAGCAAATCATCGATGATAACGTTTAATTATTATCTTTTAATCTTCATCAAGGGAACTACCGCTACACTAAATTCTGCCTTATAACAGTAACCTAGTATTGAGAATGTTGTATTGTGGTTACTTAAGAGACGAAAATATTTTTTCAAGGGTAGCGATGTGTCTGTTATTAACCCCAGATGTAGCTTAAATCCTATCTATGTTTATAGATGTCCAGCGTGACAGTGACCACTTATATTAAGGCGGACTGCATGGTTGTTTAACATCTCAGTAATAAAAAAGCAGACTACGAAATATGACACATGACAAGTAACAGTAGACATGCTTTAAAAGCAACTGCATTTCAATAAATGTTCTCCATAATATTACAAGTAAAAACAAATTCATTTCTTCAGTTTTTTGTTGCTGGCGTTCCGGTAAAAAGGTGTATATCATCTCACACGTCAAAACAACAAAGAATTAATCACAACAGTACAATAACAAATTGGCAATAAAGTAAAACGAACGCCGTTCTCTATGATTTATATTTTTTGTTCCCATAAAACGATGGTGTCCTATTCATCCATCCCATAGACTCGATGGATTAAGTCATATATTACCTGCAAATTGCCACAGATAATATCATTGTGTTGAATTTTGGTTGAATTTGAAAATCTTACGCTTTTATCTTGCATTCTTTTGAATTTATTGCAATGATCTTTAAAAAAATGATGCTAGATTATCATTTATTTAGAAATAATGTATTGTTTTATTTAAAGTTTTTTTAACAATTTCGCCATGTTGTTTTAATGTTAGAAAAAACTGAGGACTTTTTGTGGAAAGTGTACTTTTAATTAAAGTTTTTTTTATTATTTTACACAATATAATTACGAGTAAGTTAAAAAAATATATATTTTTGCAAAGATAATGAATGTGTCTGGTTATTTCATTATACCACAGTGTAACCTTATATTTAGTCCCAATTAAAGGCTAAGGATAAGGCAAATTAATTATTTTTCGAGTAAAAGAATATGAATGGAAAATTAATGTAGATTAATCAAAATGAGGTCCCACACCATTTTTTTTTCGTGGTAGCAACCGAGCATGCAATCCACCTGATGATAGGTGGTCACTGTCGCCCATGGACGCCCATCTGTAATCAAACCAAGACAGGATGGAAGTTCCTTCTTAGGTCGACCACGAATGCTAGCAACGCATTCGTGGTCGACCTAAGAAAGAAGACTAAGTTGGAACGCCTCGACTAAATATGTCTCCCTGACCACACCCTTCAAACCAGAACACAACAGGAAGAACACTGCTGTTATAAGGCAGAAATAGGTGTGTAAGATAAACAAATACGTCTTTCCTGTATTTTACGATTGATTTACTTTTGGTAAATGCCACTTCGATTGCAAAATTATCAGTATACGATCCTGTAACAACGAAATGCAAGACTATTAGAGAAGGTCAGCTCGGCCACCCCGGGGGTTGCTGTTATTTAAGGGGATGTTTTGTCACACAAATTGGCTAGTGCGAATGCTAGGCACGAGTTACGAACGGCACAACCTCTTAGTTGGAGCGAGGCAAAAGTTTTAAGTCAAATTTTTGATCTTTGAGATCGGCTCATAAAAAAAGACCAACTTTAGTAGTAGATACTACCTATACTACCTATACGTCTAGTATGGGGTTTTTATTGTAAAGAAACTGCTAATATTACTTGTACTTGTGAATCAATTTTATAAATATCATAGATATAATTACTTTTTTTAAAGATTTGTTTTGATAATAACAAGACATCGAGTAATAAAATCAGAATAACCTTTTGTTTTATTCTACAACTGTACAATAGAATTTATAACCTCATCTGATACGATTTTATTTTTGGCAAAACTTACTTACGCAGTTTTGCTCCGAAGCGTATTTTGACGTTAGGGTTGGATGAAAAACGAGCACGAAGAAATTAAGTATCGCCTTTGAAAAATAGTCTTTCTCGTGGACAGTACACATAGCTTAAAGATACAAGTTTAAAATATATTTGTCAATGGCAACTCTTTTTAATAAAAAAAAAGAAAGAACTTTTATAAGAGGCGTAGCAAAAATGCAAATCGAAACTTAAAGTTTTGATCAATTTTAAAATCCAACAAGCGAAACCGTAAGGACTTGAGCTACTTTATTGGTGAACTAACTTCTGTCCCCGATTTCGGTCGAATTAGTAAGACGTTTGAATACAGTCGATGGAATCTTGTTTGGTCAGATAATCAAATCATGTCTATGTGTATCTATCAACATTACAACATAAATAATAATCATTTGTATTTTGTATTAAATTTTGAAGCGTAGTTTACGTATCTTCATAAGCCATTTTCATTTATATGGCCTTTACGGCCTTACAAAAATTGCCATAGCGGTCGGTATTTCACGACCACACGGCGGGGTATTGGTAAAGTTTTCAACTAGCAATAATCGCACCTCGGATTAACCTCATTGGTTACGATATTGCCTCTGCGCAAAGTTATCGTTAGGTAAGATTTTGGCTGGTCTTATACTTCCTACAACGTACAATCGTTAGCGTGATTCAGCTTGGATTTTGTAGCGCCATCTATCGAAAGTTCAGTGAGTTACGATCCATACTTCAGGATTCCGCCATCTTGAATACGTTCCATTTAATTTTTAAACTCATACGCATAGTTGTTATAGGATCTGTATTTTTTTTACTATTACTTATTTTGAAATGTTCGGTTCGAGTTCGCCCGTTTGTGATAAATATTCACAACACAGGTATTAATTACTGCAATAAAAAATTATTATTCCAATACATGTATTTTTTTTGGTTGGTGTATTTTTGCTAGCGTGTGTATACTCGGTATAGCTGTTTGATCTGGCATTATGCCAATTAAGCTAAGTTTTAGTGGTTTTACCTAAGTTTTTTAATATTGCACACTACCTTACGAGTCGTTGGTATTTTTTAACATTACTTTCATCGCTGCACTTAAAGTACGGTAGATATTTAAAGTTTTACCTAGATAGTTTTTTAGCCTGTGTCAACTGTCATTTAACGTTTTCCTACATTTATTTATACAACGTGCGTTCTAACGCATTGAAACATTTAAATAGGAAATAACACTATTTCTACTGCTTTTAAACAAGAGTTTCTCAAAAAAACAGGATTTTAGTATTCGCGCCGCAAGCAGTCGCGTCACATTAACCGCGACACCGCCGCCGCCTAAAATTGCGTAAACGATTTAAATATTTAAAAAAGAGAAACGATGCAAATATCGATTCGCGTGCTTCGATTGGACAGAATCACTGGCCGAATTTCTCCGCGCGTCAAAATTTAAATGTGTTCGAATCACGCGCGCGGACCGTTACTGCACATTTCAGAAATAGAACACGGCGGTCATACTGAGCACTCGGCCAGTAGCATTACATGATTCGCTTATTAAGCAGTCTATTTATTTTATCGCGGGCCATAAAGTATGCATAAAAGCATGCAGTACCGCGAAACGGCTCTAAAGTCGAGAACGCGCCATAAATCCTGTCAATAAAATGATAACGCAACATACTTAATAGATAGCCAAAGAATTGATTCTTTTAGTTTTCTACGAATACCTATGTAGGCACTGAATGCTTTATGTGCCAGTTTTTATTTCATTTAATGTCACGAACGTTCGTAATAAAATGTACTAAACCATTTTTAAAACATTGAGCCCAATTAAATAGTTTTTAATTAAACAACATAAATCAAGTATGCCTAGTATAGTCTAGTATTACAATGTTTAAAGCGCTTCTATTCTTGCCTTAGCAATTATGCATTACTTCTGTATGCTCGCCGACAAAATTCATTCATAATGTTATTAAGAATAATTTGTGCATCCATAATGCAAGCATTTATCAACGTCCCCTGTCTTGAAACGGATATAACCGGTCCACTTTTGCCTGATCCCTCAAGGTCCTCAAAATTCGCCACCCCTCTATATTAAAGAAACAAAAATCAGAAAGGGAGTTCACGTTATAATGGTTACAACGTACAGCTGTCATTTGTCATGTCAGATGTTGGTGATACCACGTCATCCTACTTGATAGACAGAGATTTGTGTAACACACTATGAATATTTTTCCCTATTCCTATGTATGAGCTTATCTGACCGCGGGCTATCCTAAATAAACAGATTACTTTACTTTTTTAAAGAATGATCCTTCAAAAATAAGATTGGGTTATCGTTTTTTGTCGTAAACTTATAAAATAAATAGGATTTTTTCCATAAATTGCTATTTTACCCCGACAAACATTTTATTAAAAAATAAAAACATTTATTTGGCATTTTATACACTTATGTTTAAACCTTGATACAATGTTTTAATATATTCGATCACAAAAATACCGACTACAGATACTACAGTATTGTCTAAGATCAAAGATTCTCACGAAAAGCATCTTTTGTTTTTCATCAAATAGATAAACAATTCTTATATCCACATAAAATTACGTTAAAAGATTTCTTTACGGCCAATAAAGTTAGTTTACGATCATTTTGATTTTTCACCCTCAGCGCTCAATACCCTATTATCATTTATAGGCATTTTTTCAACACCGATCTCGCTTATCCATTAATATTAACCCCGTACGAGGTACCAACCCCACGAAACAAACGCATAAATAAAGATTAAAAAGAAACCACAAAGAAATCGCGTTAAAATATTCATCGCAAGAACCCAAGCACTTTACACTGTCTAACCACTTAGTACTGGCTCCATAGAGAATTTTCGCCTTTTTTCCGTATAAAATTTACATATTTCATTCGCGAATTTATTTCTGCCGTCAAGGATTACAAGTATGGAAATTTGGCAATATACCGCCTCTGGGATTTGTTCTGTGGACCATATTTCTTCAGTTTAATTAAGAGTGTCTTGGAAGGAAGTGGAGTAGTCTCAGAAACAGGTCGACAAATTGCTGTGCGTGGAAATATTGCGAACAAGAAATCTGAATATTAAGAAAGCTTCCATAATTTTATGTTTTCTGCTCAGTTAATTATGAAACTATTTTAAGTAATTAAATAATAATGTCCCTTCGCTATATTCTTAATTTATGAAAAACACATCATCGGATACATTGAGCTATGGGGAACTTTTAATTTTATAGGGTTTAGTTAGGGAATATTACTTTTACCGTCATAATCCTCTAGAACTAGCCTCTAGCCAATTTACATCAATTTTATTGCAAGTAAATTCCGTGGCTTACACCTAGTTGGTATGTCAATGGAAAGAAAGTGTATATTTTACTTTAAAAAAGATTCGTAGGCTCATATGCACAGGCGTAAGAAGATAAGAACATCCTTAGACTATAGTGTTTAACACGGCACGGAAACTACAAACTAAAGCCTGTGATACGTACGTACCTACCTACAATGTATAATATGATGGTGACAATCAAATCAATTATTCAGCTCAGGGTTCGAATCGACTACCGCTTCCTGTCCACCCGTCAGTTGGTCACACTTACTTTAATGTATGCTGCCTTAATTGTTATTAGAAAATCGTTATTTATCTGCCACAGTCATGGTGTTATGATTCATTAATGAAAGGATGTGAATACTTTGGGGTGGGAAAGGAAATGTACTTTTTTATTGTTTAACTTTATAATAGAAGCAGCGAATCAAATCAAATCTAAATCAAGATGTTACTGTTCATAATACAGTTCTATAATGTTCATTTGGCGAGCAAATTCAGATAAATTAAATTAATTACTTTACTTACTTAATCTATTCTCTTTTCGATACATAATTAAATATAAAAATGTGGTACAGTCATTAATAGAACATTGATAATTAATGTCAAAAAAAATTAAATTTGGTAGCTTAAGCATAGGGCCCAGACTAAAGTTGTCTGTATAGTTTTCTGCCCATCTTGAAAGGCCTGCTTAGGTTAGTGGAAGAACTGGTTAGTGATTAACCAGTTAGTCAAATATTTATGAACCCGCAAATGGACTCGGACATAGTCTAATAACTGCCCTTCGCAGCATTGAAAAGCGCTTGAAAATGTTAACACTAGCCGGACCTGTTTAGTTACTGATCGCGCCCGACGTTGCTTAACTTGCTTGACCGCATACGATTTACACAAATCACAGGGCTATGCGCGTAATAATGGCGATGGTCGCCACACTATTGCCCCTGAAGACTAAGATGGACTAACCTTGTGCATTACACAAGAAGCCGGAAATTAGTCTCAAAGCGGTATCGAGATCAGTTTGATATGATTTAGTGGAAACGTTAGTCATATTTCATAGGAACTATCCGTGGCATACCTTTTTGCAGAAATGTTCCTAAAGTTCATTACTAATGGCTTTATAATAGAGTAAAAGAAGCATAAACGTGATATAAAAACCAAATACGGCTTAAAAATACGAAAGCATTCCTTTTACTGATTCCCTAAAAATAAAATCGTTTACTAAATGTTTGAAACATAAGAAAAATGTGCCTATTACATTTGTAGTACATTCAAAGAAACAAAAACAGGATGTCACCCCTTGAAGATACAACTTACAACCCTTAAGGGATCGGGAGTTCACTTTAAAATGCCCCCACAGATAATAAAAATGCTCGTCTATGGTTCCAGCGCTATAGACAATAAGAGGCGAATAAAACCGACCAGTTTAAGAAGAGCTCTAGATGCCCTCTAAAGACTGCTTATGTTTGACAAAAATTTAAGGATCTTCAATTTATAATTTTTTTTATATAGATAAGTTAACTTATAATTAACAGAAGATATGGATATAGTGCCTAAAGAATAATTAAAATATTATGAGCAAACATAAATACGAACCCAAATAAATATCGTTTACTAGAACCACCCGAAGGAGACAAAGATCTCGAATGATTTTAAAAGATCTTTAAAGTACCTGAGTGACCAGAAAAAGGCGTCCTCAAAAAATCTCCATTAGGTCTTAGACGGTCTTATAATGACCGAAAATTTAACCATGGATGATTTCCCTACACATTCTCTACAAAAGTATTTCTGGTACGGAATGAATTTGGTTAAAAATCGGATTTAAACTGGCACGGCTCGTTTTAAAATGGCGGAGGATTTAGACAATATTGCGCGTTGCAAATGGCGCGCGACGGGAACTCTAAACTGTCATTACACGGGTTACGACGTTTTTATATTTGGGAGGTACGGCTTAACATATTTTCGGAATAAAGTCTACAGGGGGTTCCCATTTTAAAGGAAGGTAGAGAGGTTTCATTTCTTAGGGCCGGACTAAGGGATATTGTTAGTTAGTATTAAAAGTCCATACACAATCATACTTTAAGCATAACTATACGTCTCTAAGCGCAACCGTTAGTCATTTTGTATAAATTTGTAATACTTTAAGAAATCGTTACTTATTTAATTCACTGAATGTTGCCGTTAGTCATATTTTTAAAACTCACATTATATAAGAAATTCTTCTTTTAACACTGGTATTGTTTTTACAATTTTATTCAAATCGACATGACTTTATTTGATGGTTATCTCATTATTAATGTACTTGTATGTTTGTATTTGAAACTATGTATTGCATTACCATTAAAAAAAACCGTTTACTTAACCTTGATTGATTGATTAACGTTGCTACTTTATACTACTATAATACTACCTTGCTATATTTAAAAAAAATCTATACTTTACTAATTATAAAAAATAATAACACCCTATATCCAAGGACAGCAATCCACGGAGTTACCTTATAAAAATAATAAAGCACGCAATCCTTTGTCGGTAAGGGCGTGTTCACACTCCCTAGGGTGCAAGAAATGCACCTGTACTGATGGCACTGCCTTTATTTATTGCAATACTTTACTTCGGCTCAATGGGCACAGATTGACAATTTTTAAATGTTTGAATTTAGAACGCTCCGCAATTCTAGGGGAGAAATAACAGCTATTTGTCTTTTTTTGCTACATTTGAAAATAACGTGCCAAATGTATAATTGGCTTTACAAAAACAAATCTATGTATCATAGTTATGTTTCATATAGATTTTCGTCAAAATCTGTCTTTTGATTCAGAGATTTCATAACACCTAAAATAACATACATTTAATGTATTTCTACTTTTTGTACTTAAATCCATTCCTGAACTAAAAACTATTGGCAATGTGAATTTGCACGAATTGGCACTTCTGATGCTGGAGAAAGCCTGGAGTATGCTCCACGCTGCTCCAATGCCTATTAGTGGGATATTCAACGATTAATCCGAATCTATCAAGTACGCGTCTATCTTCAATTCAGTTATTTGAACAAACATTAACATTAATAGTAGATTCATTGATTAGTATCAAAATTTCAGTTTACGAGTATATCGAATTCCCCACTCGACGTTAGGCGAAATTCATAGTCGTTCCTGATTTGTGATTCCAATTGCAGCCACCCCTATCGACAGGGTTAATTCCACGACAGACTGACTGAGGGTGATTTATAACTATTTGGTGAGCATTTGTTTCCAGTCAGATAGGGGATGAGTTATTAGGAATATGTCGAAGTACCAAAAGTTATACTAAATAACAGAGGAAGTGGTCGTATTGGAAGAAACGCACACGGTATCTGAAGAAAATAGAAAACTAGAAATGTTTGGCGAAACACGGTTTCTTATTCAATAGAAGGTAAAAAAAATTAAAGAAAGAAGAAAGAATGAAGGTATGAAATAATTTAATTGAAAATATAGATTTATTTCTCATGTTATAAGACTGCAAGCCTGTTAATTTGTTTCTACTGCCCACAACAACCTCAAACTGAACTAAAATAAACAAAATATCAATATAAAAATAATTTCAAATCTTGTCGCTCAACACTTCGTCGGAATACATAGAAATACGAGTATATGTATACCCTACCTACGCTACTAAGACAGAATATATTATTCAGATCCATGTGAAACGTCTTACAAGAACTATGCACTCATTACTGTAAGTAGATACACACTGAAACGCAATGTGAACGCGTCCTAACTCCAAGAACCAAGGAGTAGAGTTGAAGACAATTTATATGTAAATAGAGTCGCTGTCGCTCATACTGATACGCTAACCTGAAACTGTGGATTCAGCCTTAAGTAACGAAGACAGCGATAGCTCTACGAAAACCCGCGAACATTATTTGAAACAAAGTTTAATAGTTGACTAACCTAACTACAGCAATAGTGCATTACCTGCATGAATTGAATTTTAAAATGGTAGTTATATTAAGTTTATTATATGTAGCTATATAGTATTTTTAAATGAATATATATGAAACTATCATAATCAACTCCTGATTGTTCTATTTTATTAAGAACTAGCTGGCCCGACGAACTTCGTACCACCTCCCCGTCCTACAAGCTTTTTTATTTATGAACAGATTTTTATTGACACATACACTAAATGTTAAGTGAAGCTTACCACAATACATCAGTGAAAACCGCATGCAAATCGGATCAGCTGTTTCTGAGATTAGTGTGCACAAACGCACAAACAAACAGACAAATATTTCATGTACAATTTCAGTACTTACGGATCTATTATATGTATAGATATAGATAAAACACATATATACCTACCGCAACATTTTCAAACACCAAAAAAAATAGGAAAATTTAAAAGCAATTTAAACTATGTATATCAGAATAATTAAATTCCTAATCACTATATTGATTTTATTTTAAATCTTATACTCTGAAGTCCAATAAAATGAAAATCAAACGACACTGCTACAACAGAAGTAATTGCATCTAAAAGGAGGTCTTTAATTTCTTTTATTGTAGACAAAAGAATTTACTGGACCGTTAGACATCAACCCTTCCGTATCTAATGATTGTTAGAAGGAATTAAAAGTGTAATTCTTAGCACTAAAGGGTTAAGTGAAGAACATTATTATTCTTAAAGTGCAAACTGACCGTGTTATTACTTTGATTTGCATGTTTTTCTATTATTTTTTTACGGTTTCTTCAACTATAGATTAGGTATTAAAACACGAACAGATTTGTTGAGGTTTTCTAAAAGAGTATGAAATTTTGATGAATTATTGTAATTCCATGTATTTTGGACATAATTATGACGAATATTAGGTACCTACAAGATACGTAGGTAAATAGAAAT
>DWNJ01001923.1:0-11219 GCA_018250275.1 Udranomia eurus
ACGCGAACCCCGCCGCCGGGCCCCACACCACCTCGCCCGCGGAGAACTGCCGCTCCCCCCGCTCCGCCCTCTCCCCGCGCTCCACCCGCTCTCCCCGCTCCTCGGACATCGTGCAATCTACCGATCGATCGAGTCATTAGTCGCCCGCTCGTCGCGCACCGCCACCGCCGCCACCTCGAGCCCGACACCGGTGAGAAGGTAACCCGAGTTTTTGCTTTTGTGTACGGCCGTCCATAAGTTACGTCACACGAGTCCCCGGGCAGTGTACTCCCCGTCCATGATTATAGGACTTATACCATACGAAGATGGAGCGTTCAATGTGCAAATATTACATTGTTTGTGAATAATGAGCAAATTTTTATGTAAATAGGCCATCCGTAATGACCAATTATTTCAGAGCACACTGTTCCACACTCAACGGGTGGCATCCACCTTCGAAAATTGTAACGTAATTTATAAATAACCAGGCTAGAAGAACATAAGCGATCGTGAATTTATTCTTTTTGTAACTAAAGGTCTTGTGCATCTTACATTTTATAACTAGATAATAAATAATGATACAAAGAAACTGTCTGCTATTATGGAAATTAATTGTCCATAGCCTTATTATATAAATTCTAATGTAACAGTCAAACAGCTAGACAACATTTAAGTAAAGGTACATAGAGGTTAGATACATTAAAAATATTATACACACGTTATTCTAAAACTAAACAGAAACATGTATCACTTGTTGAAAGATAGTATACAGTGGGCGTCCAGGAAAAATACAGCTTGCAATATTGGAAGCCGAATCCGATTTTTATCATAATAAATATGAATCAACGGAAAAAAACAAAACTTAAACTAATCTTTGTGCACATTATATACGCGACAGAAGTGTGTACTTTTCCCCAACACCCAAGAAGGAAGTAACATTAATATGAGAATGTGCCGTACTTACAATGATGGACGGATGGAATGATGATGGCTTTACAGTGATGCGTTAGTAATGGAATCCCAATTGGAGAGCCAATTTTGTTACTTCGAGTGTGGTGCAATGGAAAGCGACAGAAAGCCCGGAGTGAGAGCGTGCGAACTTTGCACGTCACAATCTGATTAGTTTCCAGTACACCCCGTATTAACAGCTGTATCTTGTATTAACCCAACCAAAAGAAAACCAATGAGCAACAATATCGCATTATGAGGAAGCTGAAATATACCACAATACACGTCAGTTTTACTTTAATCAGCGGTAAACTTTATATAGGATACAAACAATTTTGTGTGGTCGCCGGCGAGAACGAATCCAAAACCAATACAAGACACAACATTCTTATAAATTTTGAATTTTGTTAGCTGTGACTGAAGCGTGAAATGGTTCTGGAGGTATTAGTAGAAAGTAGAGAAATTTCGTGTTCTCAATAGTTATGTACAGCTTAGATATACAGATTATGTAATTTGCAATGTATGTATTAATTCTAATTCGTTTATCTAAATTAAATCTATTGTATAAAGCCAAATTTGTTTGTAAGACCAATTGAAATATGAATTTAAAATATTATATTGTATTAAATGACGGTGACGAATCAATTGTAAGTGGATAATAAGTGAAGCAGTCACTGTGTGTTCGTGGCAAATTACCTAATTGAGTCTTAATTAATAACTTAATTATATGAAGATTTGCAAACTTTGAAGAGCTAAAACGGAGAGTGTGTAAATTATTAGATATGTCAACATATAAGCTGATGAATAGCGTCCCCACATCGAAACTGCATTGAAAAGATTTATTAGGCAGCAAAAGGTTTTAAGCGTTACATAAAGTATGAAAGATTAACTACTTACCGTCTCCGGAAGCCATACTATTATGCCTATCAAACACTGTATGTGCGGTGGCAGTGTCTGAATTAGAACCCGAAGGCGGGTAATGTCGAACGTGTTTATCCTGGGTGATAACCATAGTGTCGTAATCCGTGTCCTTAGGCGGCCCATGGACCATGTTGAAGTTGGTTCGCATGATCTTATCGGTCCTGTAAGTGGAACCGTCGCCAAAGTCGTTCTTGCGCTTATAGCTTTGCGTGCGCTCGTAGTAGTGCGACGTCATCGGCATAACGCTGTTATGCTGGCTATTTACACCAGACGTAGCCATGTTTTGATTGTACTGTATCTCGGTCGATTCTACGTTGTGTATGCGATTTGATCGCATCAGTTGCATGTTTGTTATAAGATCTGAAATATTGTACACAAGCGTTTTACTCACTTTTAATGACAAAACCCATTTTATTCTCTATTTCCATTTCATGCACGACAATTTTCTAACAAAATGATAACATGCAAGTGCAAAATATTTTAGTTTTGGAAGTCCTGAAACAAACGCACACACAATAACTTACTTTGTGTTTCGTTGTCCGAGCTCATTTCATTACGAGGCGGTGGCCAGGCGCGTTCTCTTGATTCGGCCATATCTTGTTCACTGCTCGAAACACATTGGACCATGGCCTGAAAACAACACATTACTTATGTTTATGTTTTGTTTAAATCATTCTTTAGCGAGACATAAGAATTAGCTCTACAGTGAAAGTGCATTTGAACACCTATATTTTTCCAAGATCATTTAATAATGGTTCGGAAGTTTGATGAAACACAAGACATGGAGGGGAGACAAAAAAAATTATTTACTATACTGCCATAATATGTTTTTTTTGGCTCCTTGAAAAGAGTCTATGAGGCTATTTCGATATTTCAATAAGAATAAAAAGGTCTCCGGAGGTTTCACATATTTCTGTCTTATAACAGCAGTGTTCTTCCTGCTGGTTTGAAGAATGTGGTCAGGGAGACATATTTAACCGAGGCGTTCCAACTTAGTCCGCAGGGGTAGCAACGCATTTTTGGTCGACCTAAAAAAGAATTTCCGATCCTGTATTGGGTTGATTACAGATGTCAATGGGCGGCAGTGAGCACATACCACCAGGTGGAGTGCATGCACGTTTGCTACCTACCAGTCGTAAATAAAAAATAAAAAAATCGCTTCTAGCGAGTTGTACGTCAAGTTCCACTGACCGAGGAGCTGTTGTCGGCGGGCTCGGGCGACTCGGTGGTGGTGTCCGCGTAGTTGGCGTGCGTGGAGAGGCAGCGCGGCTCGGCGGCGTCCAGCGCGCCCAGCGGGCTGTGCGTGGTGGTGTCCGGCGGGCTGCCCGCCGCGCCGCTCGGCGACTTGCCGCGCGCCCGCACGCGCGTCTGCGTCGACACCGAGTGCCGCACGTGCGGGAACCCAGGCGTCGTCGCCTGCGCCCCCACCTGCCCCCCCATTTTCCCTACCGCCAGGAGTACGTCGTTCTTTGCGAACTTCCCGAACTCGCCCTCCGCCTTCATCTCGCTCTCGTGCCTGCTAAACGCCCCCGGGTGTCTCTCGTCTTTTGTCTCATCGACGTTGCCCTCGGCGAGCACCTGCACGAAGTTCCGACCCTTCTGCGCGCCGATCTGCTTGTGCGACAGGATCACGTTCGGGTCCATGTTCAATCGCGACGCGTTCCCTGTCTGGAGGTTAGCCGTCAGCGACGACAGCTGCGAGTTGTGCGAGTTCGACACTAGGGTTGTCTGTTGCTGCACTATGGTCGTGTTCTGCTGCACGAATGTCGAATTCCGATTATTGTTCGCCGAGGCTATGGACACCTGCTTAGGTGACAGAGGTACCATCAATGTCTGTCCCATTTGATTGGTCTGTATGTACTCCTGCGCTTGAACGTTCCCGGACCGAACCTGGTGAGGACTGGTGTTGAAGGTGACGTTTGTGGGACTCAAATTCGCGAGCAAGGGACTCAACTGACCATTGAAATTTGGACTGTTCATCATGACTTGGCTATTCGGAGACAAAAACTGTGCTCCCGGGCTATGCGGCGACTGAATAATTTTGCCTTGTTGGTTCTGAGCCCTGATCACTACACTACTGTTTCCACCCGTGGTGAATACACCAGGATTTTGTACGGGGGTTAAAACATTCTGTCCATTAACCGTTTGAATTTGTAGCTGCATTGGCATTCCCGTTGAATTGTCCTGAATAATAGCCGTTCCATCGGCCGTCATAACCATGCCGCTGAGATTTGGCACTATAAACTGTTGGAAGGCTGGGAAATTAGACATTACATTGTTGGCATTGTTAATTAAATTAACCGGTTGTAACAGGTTTATTTGTTGTGATGGCGACGTATTTGCTATTATTTGTTGAGATCCAAAATTGTTCGAATTTCCTTGCCCGTTCATAACTATGTGCGCTGGCGTACCCGTCTTACCAGGCATGATAGTCAAAGCCTGCAATACGGGGGTCGGCGATATATTATTGGTCGGCGACAACTGAAAACTTCTCGGGGAAAATTGTGGACTAGAATTATGTTGCGGCGAAGTATGGTGCACCATTATGTTGTTTGGATTTTGTTGCGGTGCCGTAATTTGTAGAACATTTGTAATACTAGCTGCTTGAGTCTTCTTCTTTTTGCTTCGCTTCTTCAAGCTCTCCGGTGAGAGCATAGCTACACCTTGCACGTAGTTTTGTCCGTTCTTAACCTCAATCTGTCTCGTTGCATCGGAAGCGGTTTGTCCAGGAACGAGGCCTCCCGTTACCAACTGCGGTATGACTTGATTTTGTTGCATGACTTGCCCGTCTACAGCCATCATCGGTTGCTGTAGAACGAAGGGAGTTGGTAACGTATTGACCACAACGGTAGGTTGATTTACAAGCGGCTGAATGCCACCAACAGCCGGAACAACCTGTGTTACAGACGTTGTAACATTCGTCATAGCATTTGAGCTCAACGCTGACATGGAAGTGGTATTTTTTGGAGGTGGTGGTGGCATCTGGTTGCTCGACACAAGTATTTGTCCAGTTGAGGAAATAACAATTTGGCCGGGAGAGCTTCGTCTACCCATCTGAGATAGCACAGTAGACTGAGTACTACTTGTTTCTGGTTTCAAAGGCATACTGCTTATTACATTTTGCACCATCTCCAAAGGCGATTTGGATATCATGCTTTGAGCTGTCGTGCCAGCGATATGGAGAGGGTAACTAGTTGGCAAATTAACGGAATTAATGAATGGGTCAGGCTGATTATTGGGTATGGCGTAAGTAGTCGCTAAGTTAATGCTCGGCGGAGGCGGTGGTCTAACGAAATTAGCGTGTGAAGCATTGATCGAAGTAGTTGCGGTGTTAGCTTTGCCTGCTAAAACCGATGTAACCGTATCTCTCGTGACTGAAAAACCACTCGCCATCGTGGTAACGAAGGTCTGAACGTAACATGCCTGTATTAGAGAATGAGCCGGGCCGCCTCCCATATGCGGCGGAGGACAGTAGCCTGGCATGGTATTCTCGATCCTTTTCTTCGATTCTAATCTATACATGTCGTGATGATTTTGTGCACCAGTCTTCACCCCAACCATTGATATGTTTTCGACTTCCATAAGATTTTTGTTAATATTGTGATTTGATATGAAGTGCATCATTTGATTGCCAGAAATGCCTTGACTGCTGGGAGGTCCTGGAGAATTGTAAGGATATGACTGACTACTGCTTGGGGTAGACGGGTTGCTGCTTAAACTATCTCGGCAAGAGCCAGGATTGGAGTACGCCGGACTAGGTATTGGGAATGTACAATTATTTTGCATTTGGGAATTGTTACTTCCGCTACTATGCGGCGTGTCAGTATTTCGTGAACTGTTTGATAAAGTAGGTGAAGGCTCTGGTGGTTGTAGGGTCTCTGTTGGGGACACATTACTAGTGCTGACGATGCCTGCTTGAATGGGTCCACAGTTTTCATTCATCATGAGATGGCGTTCAATGTAAGTAGATGATGTAACGGGATTGTCATCAAATCCATGTTTAGGGCTTAACATGCTAGGATTTCCATCAAGTTCCATTCCATATACGCCTTGTTTCAGATATTTTATCCTAGTTTGATTCTCTGAAAAATCTGAGCAATGCCCCTTGTACGAAACGTTACAACCTTTACAACAACCTCGCGACGAATTGTCCATACACTTTTCTTGTATTACGCTGCTGTCTGGAGTATTGTTAGGCGAAGGTGACGAATTTGGCACTATATTACTTCTATAAACGTTAATAGATTCAGCAGCTTTATTCTTCAGAGCTTTATCATTTTGATTTAGGACACTGTATGAGTTGTTAGAATTTTCATACTGATGGCTGTCGTAGGAAGAGTTCATGCCAACTTGTCGGGAAATTGTATTGTTTAATAAAGCAGTTTGTTGCGCCAAGTATCCAGTAGGATCTTCCATAAATGATGGTATATTGTTACCTAAAACTTCATCCGAACTTTTGTTTTTAGAATCCTGCGTGAATTTAACACCATTGTTACCATACAACATAACCTTATTTTCTACAGGACTCGCTTTCTTTTTAGAATTTTTACTGTGAGGTTTCGTTTTCTTCTTATTCAGGTCCATCCCGGGCCACTGCTGACCCATTATGTTATAATGTTGTGGTAAAGGAGGTACTCTAGAACACATAGCAGAATTGATCGAAGAGTCGTTACTGGGATAAGCATTAAACGTAGCCGCCGCCTCCTCTAAGCTAGTTCTGGAGTCGTCATAATCTACGTTCTCTGGCTTCTGGGGTTTAGGACCTGGACTGGTTAAAGCGTTACAATCGTTTCGCTTCACCTGCCAAGGAGGTGTCTTCGCTGAGTTAGTTTTTACTACAGATCCATTTTGTATCACCAACTGGCCTTGTGGAACATACTGACTCTGCACCTGATTCTTACTGAGATTCGCAGTATCAGATACTTGGGTCTTGAAACCTTTCATAACTTCAATCTGTTTTTGATTCTGCTGTATAAATATTTGTTGCTGCTCATTTATTTTTTGCATTACTTCCGGAGTTAATGCTTGATTTAGTCCACAGAAAACTGTATCATCGTCCTTTAATATCTTTATAGACTGTGTAGCTGCCTGCTGAATGTCTTTCTTCTCATCTTTATGATCATGATCTATTATCGACTGTGATGTTACACCCATAACATTTTTAATGTTACTTGTGTGTTTGTTGTACCCTGTATTGACACCAATGATCTGTCCGTTAGTACCTAACACGGGCAAACCGACGTTAAGAGAAGGGTGCATGTGGCCCGCTGACGATTGATTTTGTTTCTGTACGGCCTCTAAATGTTCCTGATGGTGTGTTATCCAGCCGCTATTGACCGTGAGGTAGTGTGAGCTTCTTTGAATTTGAGTTTCCTGCTTAATCTCAGTTTCCTGTGTTATGACACTTGTATGCACGTTTTGCTGTAGAGGCGGAAACGTGGACAGACCCGGCTGTGTGTTTGCCGAACGTTGCGCCACTGTGCCCGGCGACACCGTACGTTTCACTTCTAGTTCATGTGACTGCGACTGGAATTATAAAAAATAACGTACTTTAGAACGTATTTTAGAATACTAAGTCATTTACAAGTCAATTCGGTGCATTTGGAAATTGAGCAATGAGAGCCCAATAACATTTACCTTAAAATCAAGAAGAGGCCTTTCCCTCTGGACCATCAATTGAGAAACACTCATATTCGACGAATAGCCAGCCCTCTTCTTCCCTTTCTTCTTCTTTCCCAAATCCATGGTCACTGCTGAAAAATATAAAATGTTTTTTGTATTTTAGTCAACACGGGAATTCACCAATAGAATGATTATATGGATATACTAGATCAATCGTTGATTCATTACAATAGAACACGATCAATAATTTCACATGTATCTATTATCTATAATGTACTTATCGACCTCTACTCGGGATCTGCACAAAAAGTCAAGGGTCAAAGTTTGTGTGACTTTGGCGATACGTTTTGTCAGATAAATGTTCATGGTCGAATTAAATACAAGAACGTTTACTATTGACTATAGAAACCAGCGTTACAATAGCCCATGTCTTATTATTTTGATTTAAATAATAACTTCTTCACTTCAAATGACTTCAAATGTTTCACCGCTATAAACATTTTGTATTGGAAAATTAAATTGTCGTTTTTTGTATTTTTCGTTACATATTATTTATGTTTCTCAATGTTTATACTTTTCCTGAACTTCCACAGATAGTTCAAGATCAAAATTAGCCAAATCGGTCTAGACATTTTCGAGTTTTAGCGAGACAAACGAACAGCGATTGTTTTTTATATATCTTCATATGATCAAAAATGTATTTAGTTTTGATCATATTCTTCACAAATATATGTAAGTGATACAAAGTTCACCGAGTCATCTAGTATTTAAATAGAACTACATATTTTTGTTACAAAATCACATGGTGGGGCACAAGCCCGTGCCTTTTCGTTTGGTTTTAAATATTTCAGTCAGTAAATTCAGTCGTATACTTAGATATTAATTGTAAAATTTAGAATATCTAGAAAGAATAACTTTAGCGTAATTTATTTGGTTTATAAATAGTACGTAAGTCTGATCTTGCCTCAGTCCAATCTTTTAAAATCTTATATTTAATTTAAGAAGAGAATAAAGACAGATAGCAGGACACGTGACATTTCATAAAGAAAGGTCGAGGGCCGGACTGACTTTGCGTCGCTCTCTAGACGTCCTATCATAATTTAAAACAATGTTAGACATTTTCATGACGACGACTTTTATAACAGTACAAAAATACTCAATTGAAAAGGCATGAAAAACAATAGGTTTTCTGAAAGATAATGTTGGTTGTTTTATCTCTGCTGCAAGATTTCGAAGTAAAGGTCGAATATTTCCTGTAGAAAAAACGAGCGTTTTAAGAATTGCACAGTTTTGTCCATAAATATGTTTGTGTTAATTACACTTATTTGTATAATAGGTTGCACCGAGTAAACATTATAATCCATAGAACAGTGTTCTCATATAAACAAAATTGGAGATAAAATGCCTCTATAAATCAGTAGAGCACTAACAAAGGCTGAAACACTGAATTGAATAAGCATTTATCCATAATCTGCATTATTGATTAAATATTTCTATTCTATTTAGGATTTAAACACAAACAAATATACGAATGTACAAAATAATTTATAAAGGCGTACAAATATTATGCATTTAAAATAGCAGAACAACGTTTTCCAGTAAGCAGGCACGCTACAAATGTCATTATGAAACATAATACCGCAGCCAAGACGTGTTATAAAGTATACAAGCGTAGCCAGTGCGCGCTATTACGGAATTATAAAGTCGTTATACAACTCCCTCCGTGCCCACAGACATCAATAAATCAATGGATTCAGGAAGTTTCTATTCTATATTAATGCCTCTAATAGTTCTAATCTTATAACGGCAATTGGTTGATTGCTCTTAGCTTGTTGCTTTCGAAATCACGTATATATAACAAGGCGACTCTAGTAAATCATGGACAGTTATAGTTTGGTGATTAATTGTTAATTTTACATGGTTTCTTAATACTTATTTTCAAGCATCAAATTAAAAAAATACATTGTATTAATTATCTACAAAATTATACATTAGATAGTACCTACATTAACATCATTTGCCACGATAAACGAAGAGGATTCATTAAATAAGTACGTCGGTCAACGTGGAATCACATAAATGTTTGCGAAACAAATTAGGTCACAAATCTCCTCCCCAAACTCCTCGCCACTCAATATTCAGTATACAAGAATTAATAAAGCTGGTAACAAGTCAAAAGAGCTTAAAAAGTACGGCGAGTCCGTAATTCGATAGCGTTTCATAATTAGTTAGCGAGCCGAGTATAATACTGTTATCTATTTGCACATTATCTGGCAGATTTGCAATTAAAATACGAGTTGTATGCGAAGTGAAGCGGGCGAGGGTGGGGTGGTCTCCGAGGCGCCAGGGCGCAGTGGGCGCAGTGGGCGCAATGGGCGGGCGGGGTGTCAGCGGCGGGCGGCCGCGACTCGTCAGATCAATAGTCGGCGGGGTGCGCGCCCACGCCGCCGCCCGCTCTGCACCACCGCCGATTGTTTCAAATTACACCCGCCCTTTGTTCCCGCCACTGATCGAGTCGCCAGCGTTTTTGTTTGTTCTAAACGGTCCACTTCCTTTACGGTAATTACGCAATTCTGCGGTTCGCAATGTAGACCTCCCGATTCGACGCTGCACCTCACGGATCATTTTATGCTTTAACAACGCCATTCATTATTTAAGATTTAACGAGCTTATCCATTGCGATTATAAATTATACTTTTTAATCCTCTCAACTTATTTATATTTTCATAAATTTAATTATTTGAATAATTTAAAAATATTTATTTAAATAACACTTGATTGCAACTCTACATTCCGACAGCGTCTACATTGCTCCGTATAGGGAGTGACCTATTTATGAAGCGGCTGACAGCAATCAACGAGAGCTGTTTATTCTCAAGTGGTCATCTCGCGTCAAGTGGCGATCATAATCTTTAGACACAAAGTACTGGCTTCCGAGAGAACCAAATAAATAATAAACATTTAGGTTCGTACGATTAAATGCGGAGCATTGTTTATTTGCATTATGCTCGTATATTACACCGTTCTAAATGTAGTGAATTGAGGAAGAGTAGACATATATCATATTTGATGAAAAGCAGATGTTATGTATGTCGGTTGCAGATGAAAAGATATAGTGGGGGGAGGTGACATAGTAAAATCACGAGGAGAAACACGGGTGGCGAGAAGCGTGCGTGGATCGCGGGGGGGGTGTAGGGTGCAGTTCCAGGTTGTTACTCCCGGACGGACGGCTGACGAAGTGCAGTTACCCGCTATTCATGCCGCACTAAATGCACCCCGCACGTCCCCCCCCCCCCTCCCCCTTCGCTGCCACTTAACAACAAAGAGACCGCTCAACCCTCTTTGTTACAAGAAACAACTCCCGTCCTACGAACGACCACTTTTGCAGTGTAGCTATTGTCCCTCGGACATAGGATGGTGGTAACTTAAACTTGGCCGCGTTATATAGAGGTATTATATCGTCGGAAGAAAACGTTTTACACCAGTCCGGTTAAAAAATACTTGAAAGACTCAAACACTCAACACAAGACACACATTTGTAACGTACAAGTCGATAGCTAGTTGAAATTTCATTTGCAAGTAAAACCTAGTAGTTACTTCGGCAGATATACCCGATACAGTATCAGAATGAATTAAACTGTTTGTTTCAAAGACAGAATTTATATTTCAACAGTCAATAGTTCGCGGTATCTATACATATAATAAATCTGTAAGTGATATCTATATAATGAAGAAATCTAAGAGAAAAA
>DWNJ01001924.1:0-11216 GCA_018250275.1 Udranomia eurus
CTTTATCCGTCAAGATTATTTACAGTTAATATAGTAAACTTCAAGAGGATATGTGATAGCGAAATACACGCAGAAGACCATAAATCTGATTTCACAACCAAGAACCAGTTCTTCTACTTATTTCGTTTTCAGAAGAACCTCATTACGGTGCTTTTCCGAGTATTTACACTCGAATCATTAATACAAGTGCTTTTACACTAATGCGAAGAGTGAACCGACTTTAGAACTAAAAGAAAGTTTGTTTGTTGTCCGCGCATGTTTGTCCTGGGCCCGAGGGCTCGGGGGGAGGCAGTGCTGATTTAAGGGGAAACTTTCCTTGTTTTGCATTTTATGGTAGCACGGGGAACTCACCCCAGAGATCTGAATATTTCACAACTATATACGACAACTTACATAAGATGCTTCCCTTCATACGTCTGAGGAGCATAGCACGTCAGTGTTTTAAATTAGCAAACGACACATGGTGTATATGTTGGAAATTAAAGTGTTTGACAGTCCATCTGATGGTAAGTGGTTACTGCCGCCCATGGACATCTGTAACCAACCCGACATAGATCAAAGTTCTTTGTATATAATGGCGGTGGTGCTTCATACCTTATACCTTCAAAATGTAATTATCATATTTAATATCCAATTGCCATTAATGTTAACGTTAAACCTTGGTGATAATGAGCGGTAAAGTTGGATTCGTAATAAAATCAGATAAAGCAGTCGAAGATGAAAGTTAAATCCGTTAAAATCGTTAGGCACACAAAGAACAAAACAGGAAGTATGCCATGGTATCTATCGGTCAGTTCATTTTCCACTGCGACAGTTCATTTATTCACTTTGTACTCTGCTCGGCTAGGTATCAACGTCAAATAAGTACATTCGGGCTTTGTCTCACTGGAACGGGTTAAGTAAATAACCAGATCGGCATTCATAACGGGCGGAGGTATTTCTACATTGAACAGAATAGAGTTTTCACTTTATCTCCTATCCAGATTTTAATTAACGGTGTTCCGTTTTTCACGTCGATCTGCTATCCCAGTGCAGTATGCGGAACGTGAATGGTATCAGATTCTGGACCGTACTAAATTGAAAGATAAGCTGTGATATTTTTATAACAGTAGTCGATATGAGATCGTGTTGTAAAAATATGATATACGTATGGTATGGTACATGTTGGACCAAATTTGTTAACTGATTGGTTTTCTTATTAAAATTACTCTCATCGATAGCTGAAGCTTAATATTATACAAAGTAAAAGCAAACGTTGTTAGTTGAATAATATAAAAATTGATTTCCATATTGTTAAAGAGTGACGAATGACTGATGAAAAAAATTATGCACTCGATTCACAGAATAACTGGTCCGGAACTATTTATGCAATACGGAAACAAAATGTTGGTCGCGTCAATAAATAATCAACATTTTGTTAAACACAACAGCACAGAAATATTGCATTAATTCTGTTTGTATCCTACCTTTCAACGTAAAAGTAAAAAGTAACAAAACATAAAATTTCACTGTTTGTTTGAATGCTATCAGAATTTCCGCATCGATGCTGTCATTTGTTTTGTTTTTGTCAATAAAAGAGGGAACAAGCTTGTACTGCGATTCTTTGTGCATTCGTGGTGTACGGCTGATTGGCAATATTAGCTTTTCATTTGCCTTTTTGAGCCAATTATCCCCATTGTTTAGGTTTGTTTACATAGCGTAACCAGTTGTAGCCGACAATTTAATTCGTTTGGACTTACTGTTCGAGTTATGTATCTAATATTTATGCAAATATGTATAAAAACCTTTGACATTTTCACCAAACTAAAATTGATCATATGTCTCAATCCAGGGTTTATGTGTGCAAAATTCTATCTAAAACCATGCATTCGTGTTTGCGTGACAGTGTAACAAAAAAAAGTGTTATTTGTATGTTTCCACAGCACCTACCTAATACAATTTAAACTATAAATGTATTAAGTTTTGCCAAATACAAAGTTGGGTAGAATATCATCAGAATCCTTACAAAGCAACTATAATCCCGGACGTGTCGTGTGTGCAAATTCTAAAGCAAACACGTTACACGTTCGCTAGATCTTGTAAAGATTCATGTTTAACGCAATACTTACTGTAACTCTACGAGGATTATAGAGATCACAATAATCACCCGGATTTACGTACTAGTTTATTTACAATAAATAAAACCCGATACACTTACATCCGTAATTGTAGGTACTGGGTTAATTGTTTTGACGGAGGCAACATTAATATAGTTGTTTTTGTACCAATTGTTTTGTAATATTGCGTTGTGTATATATAAAGTAACATATCCTGATTGACTCACTCCTTAACGGCGAGTGAAAACCGCTGAAGATATACGAGTACTCATGTCCTGGCCTGCAAGGTCCATAAAGTGAAGTGAAATTAAGTTAAGGATTTTTAAGAAAAAAAAATTTAGAAGTAGGGAATAAAATTTTCTTTTGGGATTTTGTCTAGTGTTGTGAACGGCTAGTTCATTATAATATAACCGTTTAAACATCAATACATTTGTACGAGTATCTGTATCACTCCTGTGCCCTAATTCTCGTAATATGAAAAAGTCGTCCAAGTTTAGAAATCTTCCTATCGAAAACCCGCTATTGAATCGTATTCTCTTACCAATTCGATCGAACATTAGCTCAATCGGATCGTAACCTAAGCTGCACGTCAGCGACATTTCAACTAACGAAACAACGAAAATAAATAACAGTGTACGTTGGAATCCGTTGAATAAACCTATTTTAGTTCAACCACTTCTCACTCGCTAAAATTGACGTTTTGTCGTTGACAACCGATTAAAACAAATGTCAAAATAATAGCAGAATAACGATCACGCGACGTCGAAGTTCGATCTGTTTACGTGAATACGCTTTGACGATACTTCGACTAAACGTAAATAGAATCGTTGTGCTGCAGATCACGTGAATACGGAAATCAATTACGGAGAATCGCTTATTTCGCGCTTTTTGTTACAAGATTTAGGCCAGTGGTCCCTTCTCTCAGCGTGGTGTACCTTGCACCATTTCGTGACCATTAAATGGCACTCACACACAGTACTTTCTTTTAACCATGAATCAAATTATAATGCTGTATTTTTGTTATTATATACTTACAAATCTTTTATTTAGTAGCCTAGACCTTACAAATGATTCTCTGGTCTGGTCTGGTCAGCCGTTCATTCAGTAACTCTTCTATCCTCTGCCCCCCGCTTCGTTCAAGATGCTCTTCTGTAATTTTATCATACCTAAACTACAGTCTTACAAAACGAACGCTCAACGACACCGCTTCCGTAATATACAAGCGTCTGATGAATCTGTATCGAATTATGCGCGAGGTAGTGCAGGTCGTCGCACCGCCTGAGCCGCCAATAATCCTGTTAGGGCGACCGCACGCGCCGCCGGCACGCCACCGGCCAGATCGAAACGTAATTGGGTGTACTTACCTGCGGCGTTGGCCGATTATAAAATAAACTTGACGAGCGTTTCGTTGGCGTGTCTAGCGTGCGTTTTTGTGTTTCGAAGGCAGAATTCGTGGTGTTGGAACAACTGTGGTTTTATTCCGATTTAACCGAGGTGCTGTTAAGTTATGGGTGCCAATGTTAAAAAATAATATTAATAAAATATTCTAACAAGCTATTCTAGGCAATTGTTAATCTAAGGACTAAGATACAAAACAATGAAAAGTAGTCTTGCATTCTTTTCATATCAGAAATATTACTGGTAGTATATTGCTGAAGCAGCACAGTGTATAGTAACCACAACAACCTCTACTTTTAAATTTCACCATGATATTAAATTATAATACCTTTGGATCACGACAGTGGCATTCATCATTCTCTTATAGATTTACGAGTTTACCTACGGTAGTTTGAATAATGCTGGAAATATATCGTGTTTTAATTAAATGCATAAACGGGGCCAAGAACTGCACTTACTAAGGACTTTATAAATGTACGAACACATGCAAATTTACGTTTTGCTGACACTTTTTCCGCTTAATTTCATACTGTTCATAATAGCGGGTCAAGTGAGTAACGAAAGCGAGGCTTATGATATGTGGTATTTTTAGTTGAGCACGCGAGTACTTATCTCGAGGAATGTGAGAATTACAGCTGAAAAAAATAATTTTCCGTAGCTAGCAAAAATACGCAAATATAAAACGTTTCATTTGTTAGCTGGTGTTGGTACAACTTTATCTTGAGTATAATTAAGACTTTCGTAAACGGCTTCATTCAGATGTTTCAGCTTTTTAGCGATTTGTAAATACAATATTGGAGTTAATAATAAAATAATTATGAGTATAATTACGAACCGGTATATCCGGTGTGGTAATCCACAATTTATAAACACTTGGCAACTTCAGTTTTGATTCCAAACTAGCAGTATTGATAACAGAGGTAGCATTGCTTACTAAAATAAAATGTAACTTTCACGAAACTCTATATGAAATTTATGTTCTAATGCTGGTCACAAGTTTTTTCCCTCATAAAATGGCACGAAGCTTGGAGCAGGTTGCGCACTTCACCCTGCTGTACTCTACTACGGATTGGCGAAAACGTTTTGACTTTATTCCATGTTTAAATTTTATGCCGAAACTAGGCGCGAACCAACCAACGAAAATATTTAAAAAGTGGGATGAACGTACGAGTTAATTGGCGTGATATTTACACAATATGTAAGCGATACATACCTTTTACCATTCTAGGTTATTTGCACACCTAATGCCCTTTTTGTATTGTTTGTATTGTTACGGTTGTTGCTATCAAATAGAAATTAGAGAAAAAATATTCATTCACCTCCAAATCTATATCTGCTAGATAACAAACACATTTTTAAAGAATTAAACATTGTTTTGTTTAAACCAAAACGTTATTTAGTTATTAATATCTAAAGAACTAGTCTTTTTACAATGAGGATTTACTTCAATTTAATTTTATATTAGTAAAGAAAACAGAACAGAGTCAATCAAAGAGATGCCATTTAGAAATCTTAAAGGTGTTGTGAGCGTGGTTCATTAATCATTATTAAAATACTTCGAGCTTGACAAAATAGATAATCCATGGTATGTTTGAAATTAGGGTAAAACGAAGTCTTTTTTAAAGTAATGTTTTCTATTTACATTTTATGCGATTATTCTAATTTTAAACTTTTCGTAATATTATCTTCTTGTTGGTTCATTATTTTCCGAAATCATTAAAAAACCGGGTCTGGGACGCCGCTCATTTATTTTTAGTCTGTGGTCAACTTTAATCGCATTTTAGCCCAGCCTTAACGCAACACGTTATTTGATATACCTATACGATGTTGTTTTGAAGTAGAATTTATTTAAGGCATACGGCATATGGCTCTCTACTAAATACTCGTACCCTCTTAGTTTAATTCATTGGCCGTATAAAAGTGAAAAGAAAAGAAATTCTGTAAGTATAGAAAAATATCTTTAATCCAGGTGAATTCAGCGGTAAGCTATATTAAATAATAATGTTATTTTCTCCGCGGGTTCACGCATTTAAACAGATTACTTATTTTCTATCTCTTAATGAATTATGGCTTCGGGTTTCCTCACAAGATGAGAAGGAATACGCCATAGTTTACGACTTAGTAGACTCAACAATATTGAGAACACCCAATACCTGCTCCTCGTAACTTTGCGTACAGAACTACTGCGTCTAAACCACCCTATTTGTATAAATCACGGTTCTA
This sequence comes from Udranomia eurus, assembly GCA_018250275.1. Lineage (NCBI taxonomy): Eukaryota > Metazoa > Arthropoda > Insecta > Lepidoptera > Hesperiidae > Udranomia > Udranomia eurus. The sequence goes on from DWNJ01001924.1 coordinate 5,718, forward strand.
AACAAAACGTCACATTTTGCCCCAGCCTGTAGCTGTCACCTGCATGGTTCATTTGAACAAAACTAACTACTGTGTCGGGGAGACCGAGCGCTACAAAGTCAAATTGAAACGTCATTCTATCAAAATTATTCACCGTAAAGCCGGCTCCGCAAGCGAGCGATTCATTCATCTTGGGCTAGTGTACACGAAGGCTTTATACCAAAGCGTACTGTAATTCATGAACTATAGTAGGTATTAATTTAAAACGAATAATTATAGTAACGTATATTTTTAATGTCACGATTTTGATGAAAGAGTACCTTTCAGATTTCCGTAGCAATTGAGATAAAATACATTTGAAATTTAGATTCTGTTTAATAAAATCTAGGAACGTGTCCTAGAATTATTCAAAGTACGGCCAATAGTGTATACTGTTTTACTACTTTGATTATTAACCACGAAATTGAGAATTGTACTTATATTTCGCAACGAGTTTCCAAACTACCAATGAAAAGGGATAACTACCGATGCATCGTTTTATTACATTTATGCGATCGATGCAATCGGCTATCTCTTGGAGATTACGACGCATTTGATAGAGCCAACACAGATAATGTAAGAACACTGAAAATGTTTCACAACTTGTTTGTCATTCACTCACATCGTTCAAACATCGTTCTGCTTGTGTCTCCATCTGTAAATGACACATTGGTGTCTAAAAAACGAAGACAAAGAGAGTGTTAAGCAATAGAAATGTGCTATTTTCTAGTACAATATCTGGATTAACTTTAAGTATTATTGCAAGAAAAGACACGCGTAAAACCGCGTTAAAGTTTCAATGTTATATTGTCACGTATGTGTGATTACATAATTATCTTAAATAAATACATTTACAGTGTAGCCAAGGTCTATAGCCGTGAAGTTGAGATGTTTGTTAATAAAGTATGATGTACTTCACAGTAAAAGAAGGTCAATACGTTTATTCGCTAAGCGTTTGACGTGAATTATTCACATATTACCTACTGGCCGAAATATAATATAAATAGAGTTACTTGGAGACGACTTTTAAGGTCATCAAGATACTTTTGAATATACTATTATACTTGATGATACATGAATTGATAACCTCCTCCTTTTTTTGAACTCGGTTCAAAAATTTAGGTAAATTGTTTTATCTTAAAAATGCAACCCTAATAATGTATGCTAAGTGCATTGCTTTCATTGATAATATGTTAATAATATTATCTAACATCTTCACTGAAAAACAACGCTTTAACTAAACATTAAAACTTGGTTTAATTGCAACGTTACGAACATGTTACACTGTTATTAGACGCAGTTCTGGCGCTACTTGAGACCATTCATTTTCACTATCTCGTCTACTAAGAGTTTCTCTCGCAAACTCATAATCTTCCGTTCATGGCGATTATTCACACTGTAGCTTGGTTAAACTTATTAAGAGCAAAGTAAGAGTTGCTTTTCTTTTCCTTTACAATATAATAATTCACTGTTGATTATAAACGATTATACAATTTGTAACGTTTAAGCTAACGCTTACAATTTGACGATAATGTAGGTATTTATTTCTGAATCCACGATAAGTTCATCTTACTCTCCAAACCTCAATAGCTGTTCAACTTCAAGAGCTACTTAACCTTCTCGTTGTTAAACACCTACTGAGGGGTTGAATGATTGTTTTTACAATATCATCGTCATAGTAGGCTACGTCAACCATGACTTAAAATCCTTCTGTAAAATCATTACAGTTATATAATAATAAATAATAAGAGCCCATCCATAAATTACGTCACGAATTTCATGACTTTTTCCCCTCCCCCTCCCCCGTTCTTCTTCTTAATTCTTCTCACTTTCTCGTTAATTATAATAATTTACAGAAAGATGTAGGATTGGTTTTCATTAGCTGGCTTATATAGGAAAAGGGTTTCTCACTTTACCTCAAAACTAACGAACCAAGTTACCAAAATAAACCAAATTGAATATCATTTAGATAAATATTTTGTTTGTACTTTTTTTACTTTGTTGTTCATATTGTACATAAAATAATGAATCTATTTTGAGGAAATACTCAAAAATTAACACGGGAATGAGATTTTCTTTAGACTACATAACAATGACAGCATGTCAACATAACATATATCTAGAGCTAACTTACGAAACGAAGTCACGAGCTAAAGCCACCAAGAACTAAGTTCTGTAATGAAACAAAAGCTTGCACAGCGAAATAGATAAACGAGACGTTTCAATGCAACTCTTGTTATATCGGCGCAACCTTGAAAACAGAACTGTTATAGGACAAAAGGAATCGCCCTACATAAGTCAAAGAATAGCGGACGGTGTCATTTGATTCCGGGACGTCTGGAGGCTGGTTCCAATGGCCTTGTCCGACATTCGATCGGCTCTCGGGAGAATGGGAGCGGGAGCGGCGCGTGTAACCTTTTACCTTCTCCCTAAGACATTGTACTAATATTCGTATAAATGTATTTGTAATACTAGCTGGTCCGGCGAACTTCGTACCGCCTCCCAGTTCCCGTCCCCGTCCCGCAACTTTTTGTTGGTTTATGAACTGATTTTTATTAAACAAAAACAAAATGTTAAGTGAAGTTTACTCCAATACACTAGTGAAAGCCGCATTCAAATCGGATCAGTCATTTCTGAGATTAGCGTGCACAAACACACAGACAAACAGACAGACAACCAACCTTTGAGTTTGTTACATTAGTCTTTGTTGAGTTTTGTTAGGTACGGTATGGTTTATCGGACCTTTAATGACTTTAAATCGCAAATAACAGTATGTTTATTAAGTGCTTAAATTCATACACTGTAAGTGAATTTTTTTTTATGTAAATTTATTTTATTTTACTTTTTGCTGTAATTTTTTGCTGTAAAATTTACTGGTGGTTTCAGAACCGCCGTTTTATTTTTTTCAAGCCACTTCTCCGATTATCGGTGTTATGATCCTGAAAACATTAACGACAAATATTAAATACACCACGTCAAGTTAAAAGCCATCGTAAAATTTTACGTAGTCGCCAATTTTGGCGGGAAATTAATTTTTTAAAAAATAGGTCCTTTGTTAAGCCTTACTTTTTTTGAAATTTCCTCCTTAATTATACTTTCCGTGGACTCATTATTTCCATTCGACTGAATTTTTGCGTCATTGGTAATGGCGACTGTCGTTGATTCTGTTAATTTGGAATTATGGTATTAAACACATTATAATAATTGGGTTTTCGAAGCGACACGCAATTAAAAAGTGTGGGCATATACGTCCACACGTTTTTAACTCATTTGAAATTACATTTAACGCATATGAAATGTCCCTTATATATGTGTACATATTTCTGAGTAGCACAATGAAGCACGCACCATAAAATAACTTTATTAATTATTATCACTAAATTATCACACATAAGAAAAAGCTTCCCCATGTTCTTTATACTTAGGTTATTTTTATTAAACCTGAGGGCCAATTTTCTACTGACAGAAACTGTGTGACAGTAAAAGATTGTGGTGTAGATAATTGTGATAGACTACATAATTTTTAATGACAAAGAAGAAGAATAATAAGATGTAATGTATAAAGATAGCAGTCCTTTCCGAAATGAGGTTTCGAAATGGTTCCCCTTACTTCAAATCTAAATAGAAGGTAGTAAAATAAAGAGTGTGAATTACACATAACACAGGTTATAAACGTGTAACGTACCAATGAGTGACTGAGCCATTATAATTTTATTGAAGTACTCTCCAAGGCTCTCAACTCTGTCGTTTACGTCTGAAATTAGAAACAAATGAAGCTGTATAAATAAATTACGTGTAATTACGTCGAGAACGTTAAATGTTACGTACCCAAGTTGCTTGGTTTTAAGTATAGTATTCGAGTTTCTACTGCAAAATAAGGAAATATTACATTCGAGTAATTCGTCACTTGAGTTTATTCACAAAAGTTTATTTACTAAAGAATTAACTTACTTATTTTTTCTACTTCTTCATCCACAGCAGTGAGTCCCACTGCAAATATTAGTTATTGTATATATTTTTTAACACAAATAATACTATAGTAGTGCGCCTACAGAAAAGACGCAAAAATATATTTACAAAAAATACCAACGCACACATTTTGCGAAAACGACGCAGATCGTCCATATATTTCGAATCGGTTTGTTGCGCTCCAATGTCTGTGAAATAAACAATATTATACAAGTAAATAACATAAATACCACAATTTATATTCATGGACGGACACTTGGAATCTGTGTCGAGATCGTTTTGGGTCACACACACAAACACACTGGCCTAATTTGAACCAGGATAAATAAACTATTGATTTCAATCTGATGCTTCACAAATAAGTTACATCTCTTTTCTATATGCGACTTTTCTATAATAAGAATTATTAATAAAATTATATTTAGGATATGTGTGAATGCAGTAATGTAACCGTCACAAACTATCAAATTTCCATCGTCAGGTACCCTGAGTACAATGCAGACGACATATGTAAATGCCTCTATTTACTTAATATATAACAAATTTAATAATTTGCATAGGTCACGAAAGTCTTTTTATGGACGTAAAACTAGAGAAAGTGGATATCATTGTGATCGGGTAATGTGTTCAACTTACAATTAACAGTGGTAACTGTATCATTATGGGTGCACTGTGTGTGCAATGTGCAGGAATCAAGGTCTCCTGGATTATTGCATTCGTATCTCCACCGGCAACGAGGCTCATTCCTTTTGTAGTTCGTTCCATCTTTGAAATTTAAAAATGATTAGCATGTGACGTGAGACCAACGGAACGTAACGTATCGTAACGGAACAAGATAGCTTGCTAATGAGGACTAAAGACAAAGATGAATACCCTAAAAATTGACGGACGGCTTACCTTTGCTTTTCAATCAGAAAATAGAACTAAGGCAATTAAATAAATAGAAGAATACTTTTATAATGCAGTACTACTACTTAAAGTTCAAATTCTTAGGATAGGATGTAACAAACTATTTTTAAACGAATGTATTAAAATGTAATTATAATGTAACACACACTCACGATTAGCGTTTTTATATATGCCGATATTCCGACCCAGTTGCATGGATCGTAGTCACGACGAAATATCGGCATATATAAAAACGCTAATCCTAAGTAAACACGTGTTAAATTAAAAAAAAACAGTTTTTAACATACAATCAAAGTGTTAAGCGCGAAAGTAGCATGACTCTGTGTTGGCAACCACTTTACATAAAATGTTTTTGCGGGATATTATTTACTTGCTGGCTTTGATTTACACTCAAGCTGTGCTGCGTTCGCCTCAACGCTAAATTGTTTACCTGCAGTTTTCTCAAGTGTTGAAACTTTGTTCTTCGTCTCTTTAAAGTCTCTTCGGCTCTTTACGATCAAGTGCCGTTTCTTGCTTAACTTTTTTGCCAGCTCTATTCCTGGAAGGTGTTTCAACTGAGATCAATGGAAGTTTGTTCCTTTGTAACATCTAATTTGGTTATAC
>DWNJ01001925.1:0-11216 GCA_018250275.1 Udranomia eurus
CTGGCGCTATGTTACAAGTTCAAAATTGGCAGAAAAAGAAAATTCTGAGGCGATACGAAGAGCGCCGGGTCAGCTAGGCCAGTATGTAATAAAACCTTATTTTCATTTAATTGTCCTTTGCAGAAATACCTGGATCGTCTTTGAACATTAATATTGTGTAAACAATATTCTTAAGCGTAACAAACAATTCAAATTTTACTTACTCTTAAAATTTCACTTGTTTATTCACTTTTTATCCGTCAATTATTCACCCTCCCGCCTCATCATAATTATTACAACCGATCGCACCATACAATACCGTACGATATGGTGAGGCGATCATGTTATTCAATACAGTAACTAGATATGGCTCGTTCCTGCAACGATAGCAGCGCCACCTACGTCCACTGTCTCACGCGAGCAACTTCTAATAACCCGTTGATTACATGACACTTAATCGACACGCGACACGTAAACCAACATTTGCAATTTGAACGGGTATTAAAGATGATATAAATGTCTAAGGAAGTTAAATTAAACTTGGTTTCTTACTTTAATAATGAAAATTGAAGAAATATAACCTGCACTTTTTTTTAATACTCCCTAAGATTTGTAGTTATTTTTTTAGCAGATCGATAATAAAAATTGCTAAAATACATTTTACACTTTTTTATTTTATTCTGTTTTGTCTAGTGTATGGTCTTTAGCAGTAGCTGTCTATGGACAGCAGTTGACCACTTCACACTTGAACTGCATTCTTGATTGCCTCCTTTATTAACAAGATTTAATAAACGCCAAAACTAACCGTCTTAACTGTGCAGCGTATTCTCTAAATCCGTCCGAACTGACAACAACCTGGCCGTTGAACTCAAACGCATTCACGGCACAGTAAACTAAGACAAACAAAAGCGTATAAACTTAAAACTCATAACACATCTAGCGAGCGCAGCAGTGATCATAAATCCTTACATCTCGGGCCGCGAGCGTCACCCCGGAAGCGGCTACCTGTAACAATATTGCATGAATTAACCGCTGTATGTCCGTTGCAGTTAGGGTGGCCAGGTCTTGCGTAAAAGCGGACAGGCCAACCTGTTCAGCTGGACTTTTAGGTTGACTGGGGTTGATTGAAGTTAGGATTGCAAAATTTTATAATATATATTATATATTTATAATATATATAATTTTTCGGGCTTTTGGGCTGGTTGAAGTTTCGGTTGCCAGGTGTTTAACCAAAAGCCGGATATAACAGTTTAGCCGGACATTTGAGTAAAAAGGCCGGACTCTTATTTCTTGTCTTAGGTCGCTACAAATTATATGAAAAGTAAAACAAGGTTTCTTCTTTTTTTAAGTCAATCGTTTGTCGTACAATTTTCTTTAATTCTAATGAAACTACGAAGTCGAACCGTCCTAGTTCCGCTCCCTTGCGCTAGCGATATAAGGTGAAAACATCATGTAAAAAAATTATCGAAATTAAAAAGCCAGTTGGACCGGACATCCAACCAAAAAGCCTGACTGTGTCCAGCTTTATCCGGACGTCTGGCTACACTAGTTACAGCGATAATACTCATAGTAAATTAATAACGCTGCCCGCTACACGAGAACATGAGGTTGTTGCGAGCATGCTATAATCTATGTTGATTTGTTTGCACTGAGAATCTTATTACATTCTGCATGCAGCATTCTTATCCATAGTGCTTAAAATTATCTGAGTTATTTTTAATGTATCAGTTCTTATATTCTCGTATAAATATATCGTATGTCAGTTAATTAGATTTAGTCGCATTCTATATCGACGATCTATAAAACGAGCATATGGTTTACCTGATGGTAAGTGGTTACTGCCGCGTATGGACATCTGTGTGTTCCTACCCCAGAGGACTCAGTTGGAACGCCTCGGTGAAATGTATACCTTAGGTATCACCCCCTTTAAATCAGAATACAGCAGCAAGGATACTGCTGTTATAAGGCAGGAACAGGTGGGCCGGTCTTCGGATTCCAACCACGAAATGCTTTGCCACCTTCGAATCTACGAGCATAAGCCTTAGATCACGCAGTATTTTGTGCAGGCATAGTGCATATAACGTGTAATATATAATTGATACAATGATAGGTCTACTTCAAATATCGTATGAATTAAACATTACACAGGCAGTCCTTGTTGTGCCATAAGCAAGCAATTCAATAACAGTATATATAAAAAAGTTCGACCAAAACCATTATAATAAGGATAGCACAAATCATTTGGCATCGAATAAACAAGTACCTAAGTAATTTGCTTGCTTTTACAGAGATTGGAGGAATAGACAAAAGTAAGACGTATTTTCTACTACTACCGTATATATTATCTACTTTATATATCGTATATTTCTTCGTGTATTTAAATACCGACTTTATTGATTTCTGCTCGTCCTTAAGGTTGATTGGTAGAGAATGATTATAGCCTTAAGCCCGCCCTTCGTACCTTATGAACATAGGTAGAATAGGATTTAAATATTTTCTACTTACTTTTTAACAAACGAATTAACAATTGCTGACGAGATACGACCGTGCGAACAGACGGACATAGAACACCTTATTCACATTCACATATTAACATGTCAATCAAACTACTATACAGACAGAGAGACAGTTAAATTTTATTAAAATGCATGATGCATGATCGCCCTCTGGTCCCCAGGGAACATGTTGCTTACATAACGATAGAAACTTTAGTTTTATAATCTGTGGTTAGATCAATTACGTGTAACGTAAAGCTACTTATATCTCATATCTTTCACTGGAAGTGTATGTGTACAGAATAACTAATAAATAGGAAGACTTTAAAATAGGAGAAATCGCTCAAAGAGTGAATTACTGACTCAATTCACGATATTGTTTTTTGTAATCTTGTGCTCGGATTCTTTTGTCAATGGTTATATATTTGCAATATAAAAAAACACATATGGATAAATAAATATGGTATTTAATTATCTATATACGCTTTTTTATAATTTTGAATAAACATTTCTTGAACTAATCATATATTCCCCAGGCTATAAAAAAGGAAGTAAAAAAATGAAAAGATTACAACTCATTCGGTCAATTTTAAATTCTTTGGCGGCAAACTCTAAATTGTATTTTACTTGGTCATGGGCTATTATTAAATTGTTTTGTTTATAAATAACTGTAGTGAACGTGAATTGATCCATAAATAATATAGTTTGAGGGCGGAACTAACCACTCATTAAAAAAAACTGCTGCGTCTACAAGAGAACGAGTACACTAACATGAGTTGTTACCATCTTCCTTAAACCCGTAACTATTCTTAGAAAAACTCAGTGGTTACGTAAATTGCTGTATGGAATCCAGGCAATAATACGTCTTAGCCGGGAGGTGCGTTTGCGCAGACGCGTGATGTTCCGCGCAGAATTGCGTATAATTTCACCTCTACCTACAAAACGCCTACATTCTGTTGTGTAGTAGGAGTGTGTTTGTTTCTGTCTAATTGGACATTCTTGTTCGTTATGGGCTTATAATCGAAAGGTTTATTGAACGCATGTACATTGTAGATCGATCTTAGTAGAATCATTTCCATTTCATTTACATCTGCATCTATCCATACCATATTTCGGCTCTGCCCTAAAGCAGCAAATTTCTGTTCCGTACTACAGATTTGAAGACGTCAAATTTTATTTAACATTATAATTATAATAGTATAGTTCTACTTATAATACTCTTATAAACTTGAAAGATGACGTAGCACTCACAAATACAAATCACCGTTGCAAAACATCTTAGGGCCCTTACCCACTCAACCACAGGCCCTAAGACGTTTAGCAACGGTTTACCTCATTCCCTGCATCCTGTCCACTAAATCATCCGCTCGCTTCTCCATTACCGGCTACTTAGCAACATTAGCTAGACCGCAGCAACTGGCCACATAAACGACTTCCAGATTGCTTTGTAATGGGAAACAAAGGAATGAGATTATACCAACAGTTCTATTTCCTTTTGGCTGCGATCGTTTTAATTTCTCATTGCTGGGCATTGACTTCCGTAAGCTGCTCTGATGAGGACTTGTCACGGCCTCTGAGCCCAACAAATTTTGGTCACATTTTAACATTTTGTGTCAAACCCGCAAAGGTCTACCAACATCGGAAAACTCTATCAAACCCGCAAATACTTTGAATCCACAGTGTACAAGTGTATATCTAATCCAAAAATAAACGGCAAAACGTATAAACTTGTTTAGAAATATAGTTATTAATTTTTAGTACGCACAGAGCTGCCTGGGATTCAAACCGGAACCACCAATCAGAAAAGTATTAACTACGGAGCTATCAAGACAACATTTTGCTTCTCACTTAGTACCCGTTACAACACGCATTCCTACACCAGTCTGTTTAGCGTAAAAACCTAATTAAACGCAGACCAGTTCACGGTTAACTAAGTCATTTACCACATAAGGTGTGCAAAAACTGAACATGGCGTGACCTCTTTGCACATAAACAGTTCTGACCATCCGTTCTTGTTAAGCGTAGCCGAACTGTGATTCAATCCAACTGTAAATTGTTGGTTGTTAGATTGAAACACATATCTAGATTTTGATAACAATTTACATTGTTTTATGTGTAACAAGAAGATCGCGTCTTCGTTCTTATTAGGTACTAGCAGAGCCGGCGAAAATCATTCCGCCTATCAGTCAATGATAATTTTGATGGCGTATAGATCTACAATTAATTCTCTAGTACATTACTTTAGTGTATCTCTACTGGTTTTCGCGGCGCACGCGAGTAAAGCTCAGCAGGCGAGATCCTCTTCTCTTCAACAGTATTCGTTGTATTTCAGTAAAATTATATAAAACCATAATGTACTATTAACCTGTACCTTCCTCCAGAATTGCACTTTCTTTTAGTAAAAACCGTACAAATTCAGTTCAGCCGATTTTGAGAAAATCGGTAACATACATCCAGACAGCTTTTGGGGACCGGTGCCAAGTAAATGTAAATTTTTATTTTTTCTTGAAGAGGGAGTAAACACTTCTAGTTATGCTAGATATTCTGCATGTTACAATCAACTGATTTCCAATGACAGGCCTACGTGTATAATTTCATTCCGTTATCGACTCGTAACCAATCGGGCGGTCGGCTGCCGACTGAAGCGATCAGTACCACCGTAACTTCATTGATTCGGTTAATTATAGTTACAGAACAAATGAGCATGCGATATTTTTATCAACAACGTTTATTGCAATGGCATATGCTGGTTGCCCTATTTGGCAAACCTTTCAAACGAAGCAATCAGCGTGGCGGAGTGCCACCCGGTTGGTTGGGGTTATGGACTTGCGATCGAGGGACAGTGGCTCGATGCTCACTCCTCCCATCACTGCGAATAACGGGACAGGGCCCAAAACCTAATAAAACGATGGTAAGTTTTAACGGACTTATTCATCTTTTTAATAAGACCAAAGACAATGCCAGAGACATCCACGAATATAATACGACATATTTATTTTGTTACATTGAACTAGACGACCCGGTGAACTTCGAACTTAACTTATTAGTTGAATTATACTCACTAATTTTACAGAATTGAACTCAGAACAGTTTTATTATATGTATAAATATAATAACGTAATACATAATATAGATAACAATAATTTTAACGTAAACCCACTTGTAACACAAGTCATACACTACAGTTATTATTTTTAAACAAGATCTATATTTATATCATTTCATGATTTTTTCGGCTTTAACTTACGGATATCATTTAAAATCACCCTTGAAACCTACAATTTCCTTAATGTTTACTCGTTATTCAACTTTACTTCCTCTGTCTGTGACAGTAAAAATATACGTAATGCTTCAAGAAACCAATGGCGAGTTTTATGTCTAACTGTCCCCTGGCCTCTTGACCGATACTAGCATGCTTGCCGCCTAATGCCTCCAAACTATAAGATAAAGCGAGTTAAAGAAAATCTAAAAGAAATTTATGTATAATACATTAAATTTCTTTAGCTCAGGTAGTTTGTTAATTATAGCTTGTAAATATTTAAACGTTAGTCAGTTTGTGGCTCGCATAAATCAAATAGGAAATTGTTGCTTATTTAGATTAAGTAGTTGTATTCCCAGGTGTATAAGGATGAAATGAAGGAAGGAGGCAACTGCTGTTCCTACCAGGCTATTATAATTGTTAATTGCCTGAATTCCCGTATTACGGGAGTTCAGGCAACTCATTTACATAATTATTAATCATTTATATTAGTTAACTAAAATAAAAAAAATTATAATATAATAACGCCAAGATCTGACAGAGTAAGCGAACTTAAAACTTTTGACACCTTGCTTGACAAATAAATGATCTGATTTGATATTCAAGAATACATTTAGGCGTTTCCTAACATTAACGCGAGAGGGAATAGGTCTCTTATGCTTTAACCCAACACCATTACACCGCAGCTTTTTATAGGCGTTCAGTCGCAATTCAGTTAACCAGCTCATTGATTGACGCATGGACCGGTCACTGGCACGGACCGTACGATTCTCGTGAATGGCTTACGTTACGTCAATTTGCTTCGGTATATAGACAGTGCCGAAGATTTAGAGATGGAAATCTTCATGGTCCGGAGTTACGTTAACTTCGCTACATCGGTGTACTTAGACCGGAGATTTAGAGATGGAACAAGATGGTATACAAAAGGCGGCATTATCGATAACGCAGCGATCTGTTCCAGGCAACCTTTGGGTAGAGGATAGTAAAACAAAAGAAAGAGGGATGGGATGTACAATAATATGAATACAATAATTTTTGAACTAATTTGAATGATAATAGTGATATGTACACTAGATAAGAAGAGTTTAGGGATTGCTCAGCTCAAGAAAATGTTACTTTATCTTATGTTTAAGCTTTCAATAGACTAAGCGCTTCGATTACTGAGTGCGAGTGAATTCCATAGACGTACCGAAGCTACTGAAAATGATTTAGTATAGTAAGAGGAGTGTGTAAAAAGACGGAGGTTATTATATATACTCGTACAGAAGGATTGAATAGTGTGACCATGCGATTCAGATACATATTTAAATGGCTTCGTAAGATATATGGGAGCAGCTGGGTTGAACAGCACGCAGTATAAAAGAGAAAGAAGATTGGGAGCTTGAGTTTATTACGAAATTTAGTGATATGATAATATTTACGTAGGCCAAATATGAATCTGATACATACAATTTGCAGACGCCCAAGTTTGTTCAGTTGTTCCTCAGTAACACCAAGATAGCAAACATCGGCATAATCGGGTATAAGTGATAGTAAAGATTGAGCTAGTGGAATTTAGTGCCAATGGGAAGGACATTTTTGAGCTTTCGGAGTTATTAGAGATATGTATTACAGATTTCAAATTATACGCCACCAAAAATATTCATTGACTGATAGGTGGAATGAAGTTTGCAGGATCTGCTAGTATAAAAAAGGAAGCGGCTATCCGCAAGCCTATGACATGGAAAAATTCAAGATTTTTTTCCACATTTTCTTTATTTTACTCATATTTCGGTATTGTTACCCGAGTATGAGCTATGTTAAAAATTGCCTGTCTCCAGTTCATCGGTAAAGTAGTATAAGATGATGCATTGGCGACCCTCTAGTGTTGCAAATGTTCAAAAGAGGCGGTGGCTTGCCTACGTTTTCGCTAGGTAATCTATATATAAAAAATATTATATTTCACAGTTAACCTACCTGTATTCGCCTACGGTGCTTGCGTAGGATGGATGTCACCGACAACACTGCTACTGCAATCTCTAAACACACCGACAGGAGAACCAGTATCCAATATACATGTATGTATGGTTTCAGTATTATCAGCAACATGTGCATCCTAGTAATTTTGTTAACCTCTCCAGCTAAGCTTAGAGGAGTGGCTTCACGCCATTAGTGCTATGGACTGCGAATCGGACCGAATAATGTTAGTAGCGCCAGCTACCTCGGAGATATTTACGATATTATGATAGATTACGTCTCAAAAGAAATACCAATTCCATTTAATGGGGAATTAATATATTAATTAAATACGGTTAAATCTAATGTTTAGTACAATAAATTCTTATAAAATATTAGTAAAGTATGCGCAGGTAATTTCATTATGAACTATTTCTGAATCTGTGTCTACAAGCAAGTTATTTACATTTCGAGCAATCGAGAAAAGACTTTTGAGACGATACCTAAAATATGGGATGTATTATAAAACATAACAGGGCATTCATATGTGATCTAATTTAGTATATTTCATTGATGACCTGCCTTTTCCATTCCCGTCTTGGTATTAATTAGGTACTTGATTCTTGAATACCTTGGTTTTACAGATATCATGGATGGCATCTATAGCCTACTTCACTTGCGTGCCCTCAGACTTCTTGATGGCATTCATGAGCGACAAATTCGGCAGAAAATTCTCTTTACTATTCATTTCGGCTAGTTGTGCTGTAAGTACTTTCTTCTATCAGAACTTCGCACTTAGAGGCATCCGATTAGAATGAAAGAAAAAAAAAAAGAAACCATATCGACGCTTGAAAAGCAAAATTTCGTAAGCGACGTTAGGCAATTTTACAGGAGAGCCATGTAAAGTGGAAAAAAATATAAACATCATATAAAATCTTCTTATGATTGTACTGCTATTCTAGGGGTCATAAAATATTATTTACACCTTTATTATTTGTTTGATTTGATTTCATTGATTTCAGTTATGATCAGATCAGAATATAACTCAATATCGCGCAAAATATCGCTTAGTAAATTTTTCCATCATTCATCATCATCATCCATCATTTAACAGCAATTAGAATAAAATAACAATAAACAGAACATAAAACATACAAATGCTAGGTAGTGAAGAGCCAGTGAATAATAAGGACCATGTGGTCCTTATTATTAATGAATGTTCATTACCGTGGGACTAGCACGGCCACTGGAATTATATATAATTTAGAAAGCGGAATGGAAAATGATTATTGCCGCTTACAGGTATCTGTAATCAACCGCAGACAAATTGAAGTTCTGTCGCAGATCACAACAACAGATGCGTAAGTGCTTGTGAGCTAACTAGCGAGCTATGTTGGAACGTCCTTAAAGTGTCTCTTACCAGTCTGAAAATACCGCTGTTTCAATGTATAAATAGGTGTGGCAGTGCCTTCAGAGTCGTACAATAAAATATTCTGTCTCCAATTGTTTCTATATGACACTCACAACGGGTTCCACCTGTCTATCGATTCAGTTCCAACCAGGTCATTTACAGGTCAGCTGGGTTCTTATGCTGTCTTCTGTGAATGTGTACGTGATGATCGTTGCAAGATCCATCGTCGGCATCATCATGGGAGGCAGTTACGTCACTTGCCCTCTTTACACCAAAGAGATCAGCGATGACAGTATCAGAGGTGCATTGGGATGCTTGGTGAGTAAACTTCAAAGAGGAATTTGAAAGAGCTTTGTTTGTTATCATGGAAACTACCGAATCCATTCTCCGGTTCGGTGCTTGATTGTCAAGCTGATACACACTTATTTATTACGAGTTGACTAGGCGCAGTTCGTACCGCCTTAGAATTGTTTTCCTGTCCACATCCCCATCCTTGTTCGTGTCCCTATTAGTTTTGACGGACTACAGGTTAGAAATCGATCACAGCGCCGTCTACTTTGTTATCTAAGTGTGTTACCCACAGTTTAGCTAACACCGCCATCTGTTGGAAGATGACTTATCATTAAAAAAATTTAAATAACATAAAGCCTTTATTTTAAGTTACACAACGTTAAATGTCTGTGCGAAATTTGATTAAAACTCATCCTGTAGTTTCGGAGAGTAGCCCGGGCATACATCGTGACACGATATTTTTATATATTAAGTTATAAGATAAACCTCTATTTTTCAGTGAAACTTCCATCAAAATCGGTCCAGTAATCCCAGAGATCCCATACAAACAGAATGACAGACAGTTTTTTTCAAAATGGTTGTTTAATTATTAGTATCTTAAAAATAACACACTTCACTCAAGAAAAATCTTGGTAATTTTGGAATCATAGACAGTTTAATTTTATTTATATGTGTATATATTATGTATATACTCCAGCATTTTAAACTGTACAGGTGGAAATCGACTTTCCATACTTTTAACAAAGTACACACATTTCGTTCATAAATTCAAACAGGAAATTAAACAAAACTTGTAAAACAGATTTCATCATATATTTTGATTGTGTTATCTGTTTGCAGTTACTACAATGCAAACACAAAACCGGTAACTATTTGAATAGTTTTATGATATTTTATAACATTATCAGTGGGGCTTTATTTAAAAAGTTGGCAGTTGTTAGGTCGGTAAAGATTTTTCCATTGTTTATGTAAATCGATTTTTACTTGCCTATGTTTATTAATAGAAACACGAATACATTGTAAATTAAAACTTAGCAGCTTATTCATCAAGTTTCAAGGTGTTGAATCTTAATTTGTTAAGTATTTTTTATATCACTAGGAGCTAGAAAACGAACAAATGCGTAGTTACCCCTGAGGACTACAAAAGTTACGTATGTATCCCTGACTCTTCAGACGAGAACACAGCAGCAAGAACACTGCTGTTGGAAGGCAGAAATGGGTGTGGCGGTGGTGCCTCCGGAGTCGAACCGTTTTCTACATCTAGGCATTTTCTAAATTTTTCATTCTAACTTTAAAATCTCTCCGTGTCTTCATTCCCTTGTTAATCCACACTTCAAGAGTTTTTTGTCCCATAGATTTTATGAATCTCTACTTTACTTTTTCAGGTAATCCTATTTCAAACATCAGGCAATTTGTTCCTGTATGTCATTGGAGATGTTCTGACCTATAGAACTGTGCTGTGGGTGTCTTTGTCTCTTCCCGTCTTCCATATAGTAATCTTCATGATGATGCCAGAGTCACCGTCGTACTTGGTGAAGAAAGGCGACGTTGAGGTGAGATTTTTAATAGTGTTTTAAAATTGATTGTTGCACTATTATGTTCATTACGATACCAATTTAGATGAAACTTCGAAACCAGAAAGACATGGATAACATATTATAGAATTAATAAATAAATTTACACAAACGAATTTTATCCATCACTTACTTTAAGTATGCGTCAAAATAATATATAACGAAATGATATAGGGAAAATCTCTACAATTTTAGAATTCGCTATAGGTAATTGTAGCGAATGTAACTTTGAAATTTAAATAATTTATAAGATTAAATGACAGCATTATTAA
>DWNJ01001926.1:0-11214 GCA_018250275.1 Udranomia eurus
CATACTCGTATATTAGAAGTGCTAGTAATATAAGAATAAATAGATATTGCATAAACTATTTGAACTTTTTATGATATTATATGTACATTCCGCTCACAAACATTTGACAAATATTTGATCTGTTTAATTATATTTCTCTGTAAGCGATTATTGTAATCATTTTGAGATATAAAGAAATATATTATCCATCTCTATATATATATTACTACAACCATTCGGCGTATATAACCAAGATTGCATAATCCAGAAGAGCTATCGATCGGACGCAGGAAACATATTGACGTTGACGGTTGCTTATCTGGCAATCAATCTGACGTGGCATGGCTGATATCACACCGAGAGACACCAACAATGACATTCGCCTTGATGCAGCATTCTGTGATTGTCAGTTTACTATCTAACGATGCACTAGGAACCAAAGTTTATAAATAATGTTCTTGTTTTGAATCTGGCAATCATAAACTTCGTCAGAGTCCATTTGGGGGCTTCAGAGAGTACTTCCGCAAATACGCATTGGATTTTAACAGTATGGCGGAGTATACACCCGGACTTCCACGGTCATGGGAAGAGACTTGCGGCCAGCAGTGGGACAAAAGGGATTGCTGACATACTGTATTGTATACTTAATCTCTATAACAATGGAAGGGTACAGGGTATAGGGCCAAGACTGCATAATGCAGCAGAGTTGTCGATCGGACACAGGAAACATATTGACGTTGAAGGTTGATTATCCGACAATCAATCTGACGTAGCATGGCTGATATCACGCCGAGTGACACACTAACGATGACATTCATCTCGATGTCAGCTTTTCATGAAACTATGTAAATCTATTATAATAGTGTAATGTAACACATTCAAAAAATATGGGTTCATCTGCGTAACTGTTCATTCAATTGAAAGATGCGAATCTGTTAGGAAATAAATTTCTTAAATAGTTCACGGATTTAACGGTTCACTTCAGAATCAATGTTTATTTACTGGGATAGCATAAAATACACCAACTGATGTTAAGTTACATCTAAGACTGATGTTAAGTTACATCACATGTGGTAGAATCTTTCTCGAATCAATCCGAGCGGGGCTGCTTTAATTCATTCAATGAATTATTACCGTTTTAATAAATGGGGTTAGAAATGTATTTATATAAAATAAGTACCGAACCGTTTTTGATTAAAGCTATTAGAAACATTATTGTACGTTGAAATGACCTAAGATATAATCCACTACAACTATATCGATTGGCTCCAGTGAACATATTGGCTAGCTAATATATTAAAACACTTTACAAATGCCTACATACAAACGTACATACAAAGATTCAAATACAAAATTGTATACCATTTTACAAATGTTCTCGCCTCGAGCAACAATTACTCTACGTACAATCTCAATGACAAACTAGAATCTAGATCAGATTCCATAATTCACCGTATAGAGACCCGAACACATTTCACATATAAATTAGTGCTTTGTGCAAGGCATCGATTGGCACCAAGGAAGCATATTGACTGTGGCGCGCGTATCTGGTAATCAATCTGACGAATTGGTTAATATCGCCAGGAGGATATGTTTCGATTATATTGCTTCCAATATCACGAAACACTGGTTGTCTTATATCAAACTAACTGTGCCTGCGAATTCGTGCGCGTGGGATTCAATGTTACTTTTATATTCCAATTATAAGAAATTTATTTATACTAAGTACTAATCTACTTTTATTCTTGACTATTTCAGTATGTTTGTCTATGCTATCCACCAGTTAAGAGCAAATGATTTCAATTTAAATAATAATAATAAATAAAAACATTTTCCAATTATTTTATATATATTTATCTGTTATTTATTATTATTGTATATATATTTGTTGTTTAGATAACGCGATTTTTCGGGTGGAAATCTCAATCCTGTGGATATATCAAAGAACATTTACTTCCTAGACTGTCGAAAATAATAATTAATTAATTAATTACGGTAATGTTTTACGGCGAGGCAGCGACGGAATGGTACCCTAGAAATAAAAGTCGAGGTAGGCAGCGGAGGAGATGGGTAGACGACATCAAAAAGACAGTTGGCCAAATCACTAGACAAGGACCATACAAAGAAGTACACTCAGATCAGAGACATTTTGTGAAATACAAAATAATTGCTATGTAATTACTTTTTCTAGTAATAATAATAAATAATGTTTTACGGAACACGCGTATAGAGGTGGTTGATTATCAAAATAATACCCAATCCCCTGCTAACTTATTGAGGTTTAAATAGCGTTTTGTTGAAGGGCAAAAACAAAGAACATAGTGAGTTTAATAAGCGCTCATGAGTGCATCTAATACGCGGAAATGAAAAAAAATTACCGCGGGGGAAGCATAAAACCTCCAAAGTCAATGGCACAATGACAACAATTGTAGACCACTCTCGCCTCATTAGGAAGAAAAGAAAAAAAAACAATTAAACTGTGTTCACTTGAGCCAACTTTCGTTTGACGTTCGGTGGAATTATCGCACGCTTTATAGTTTCGTGTGTAAGGTCTGTTTTCGTGTGACTTGGTGTTGTGATAACCGCTAATACAATTTCACCACGCTCATACACGTTTCCCCAGGAAGTTTCAAGGCGATTCCTTTATGAGCATTGTGGAGTTTAATTCCAGGTGGTACGCATTGTGTGCTGCCCGCAAGCCAAAGGTTACAGAGCAATTGTTACGTCTCAGCTAGATGTTGTTTCAATTGAATACAATGTGGTGTGAATCGGTGAAAGTTCGAAGCTGGAGACAGGATGGATGGGATAGTGTATTATTAATTCTCCGACTACAGTGAGTTACGCTCAGGTTTGTTTATCGAATTGTAGTAGCAGTCACAGTAATGGCAATTTGTACGTGTTGTGCTATGTATAAACATATATTATAATATTAACACGTGAAGCAAAAAGTTTAGGAATGATTTTTACGACAGTTACCCGAACGGAGGAGTATGAGATTTGGCACAGTTAAAGATTTTTCGGAGAAGAAGTTCCAAGAGATAATATTCTAAATAATAATACATTAGAAATACGTTATATTAGTATAAGAGACTATTACGCAAAACATGCCTTTGACGCACACACGTACATAGACACCTGTTATACACGGAACGTCATTTGAATACTGAATCGTGGGTGACGTGTGCATCAGAAATGTCAAACAAAACTGGCAGTTTGCGTCATTTGTACTTTGAAATAATTTTGGCTTATAAAAGTTGCATGTGGGTAAAGACTTTGGAGGGGCGTGCATTTTTACATATCTATACATCTCATTGAAACACTTACTAGGGCTTAATGCATCGTTATGCATGTAAACACATGTTACGCTTTAGAAAGTAGTTCAAGTGATATGAACTAGGGACATAAATCTATGAGGACACTGTACTCAGGGCTATTCACGGCTGCCCTATATTGTAGGTGTTAACTATCATAAAATGCGACTGAAGCCTCTAGCGCCGTATTACGCCTTGGCTTAAGGTGTGAAGCTTAGAAAAGTGTTACATAGTGTACTTCAGTGCCTCCGAGAGTTACTACGTTTGTAAGGGTGAAAAATGTGTCATATCAAACTAGAACTTTACAGAAATGTATATACCTAACTATATTTTTTAAGTTCATATATAAAATAATACCTGAAGCCGATGTACACTAACGAAAAAACATGTATATGACGTTCATTAAGTGTATTTATATACGAATGAATTAGACATTTGATTCTTGATTCTTGATACAGTTTCTGTAATTTTATCAGTGAACCTCCCTTTGCGAACTATGCCGAGTAACTGTACGTACCTTATAAAATAGTCACATTGCACTGAAATTGGGCACGACAACATCAGCGCATGTATAAACAATATGAAGGTGCTGTCCGTGTGTAAACACGCTCAGCTCAGACTGAGCGTGGCCCTTTGCGTACGAATGTCGCACGTCTGTCTGTCTACATCGTTAGCTAATCAGATTTGTTTGCAGGGAACTAACGAGTCAGTGTGCTGACGGACATACTTCAGTGAGACTTAGTTGACTAATATATAATTTTTAAGCAGGAGACCCGCCGAGTCCAATTATCGATGTTGAATTCGTATCCGTTCGATTGTAAGTATGAGTTGAAGTTTTTTTTTAAATGAACTTTTCTATCGACGTTTTGCATGGGAAAAACTTACGCGTTGGTGACGTCAACGAAACATTCTCACGAGTCATGTAATTAATAGTCTCGCGTCTATACAAATAATATTATGCAGAAGAGGTAGGGAAAGGGGGAATACAATGTTCTTTTTTAAATATATGTATTTTTAATAATAAGGACATCTGTAATCTACACAAGATAGGATCGAAGCACTTTCTTAGGTCGACCACAAATGCGTTGCTACCCCTGAGGACTAAGTTGGAACGGTCGGTTAACTATGTCTCCCTGACCATACCCCTCAAACCAGAACAGCTGCTGTTATACAGCAAAAATAGGTGTGGCAGTGGTGCCTCACCTCACCACAGCCACACCAAGGTTCTACCACCTTCAGAATACAATGTAATATATCCGACATAAAACCCCATTCATTTGCAAACTTGGCCCTAGTAGCACACCGGAACAATTGCTCAAAATGTTTTAAAACATTAAGGTCTAATTATACCGATTCAATCTACAATTAATTCCGAAAGCCTGAGAGCAATTCACTGTCCCATTTCTGCTATAAACTATCGTAAAACATGACAATGAGATCGTACGAAAGTGGTTTTACATACGTGGGTACTATGAATTTTCACGACTATCCAATACCGTACTCCCCACTAAAAATGTAGCACAATTTAAGCGAATTTAACTCTAGTACTTTCAATAGTGCTTTATAGAGCACGGTCGTATTTAAAACGTCATCTGACGTGGCTCAATCAACCCACATTGTCCTGTAGAGCTTTGTTTGGCGAAAAATCGAATCAGTTATAGGAATCGCTATGAAATTTTCACACATCTCTGACTGGTTTGAATACTTTAAATTCCATAGCATAGCCTTTCGTAAATGGATTAATTCATTTTTGTTAAGACAGAGTATTTGTTAATAAAACATTGAAACGGTTTCAACAGTGCGAACACTATTATATCATCATTATACTAAACTGTCAACGAGAAAAAGATTTATTAAAAACACAGAGATAGAGTTGCATACCTACTGACGAATATTAATGTGGTGGTTCCAACTAAAGACATTATTGTTTTACCTACAGACCGGACAAAGATATAGAACGGACTGTTTCCAAGTGGTAACAACTTTTTCGTATTAAATGCGTACATCTCAAGAAGATGTCAATGTCGTTTTTACACGCCAAGTTGACGCCAACGCTTCGGATCACAATTTTTATATGAAACCCGTAGCAATGCTTCTCTATTACTTTAAAGCCTTGATTCCAACTACCCAGAGTAAATAACGACAATTATGGTGCGACAAACGTGACGAGATGGGACGCCGGTGTGACACGAAAACTCGATAAATTTTACAGTGTTCGCATCACACGCCTGCAGCTAGTCGCCATCTGTCGAAACTCACGCCCAGTACTCACTTAAATTGTAAGTGAGGCTCGTGTGACCAGTGGTAAGATAACTAACGATTACTGACCTCATATTTATTAAAGATTAACTTTTGACTAGCTGTTTTGCCCGCATTATAAAGTATAAAGTAATTAAATAAAAATCTAGCGCGATTCCCCATAAACAAAATTCTTCCCCTTCTCTACTCCCTCTATTATTTTCGGGATAGACGTACTCTATATCCTTCTCTTGGTCCACATAACACAGATTCTAAAGAGGTAACTAAGTAAACTGGTGGTAAGATAACTACGTATAACTAATCTTACCTTTATTAAAGGTCGTTCTAAAATAGATTTTGAAGAAAATGCCCGTTGTAGTCAACTTCAGTAAGCGTGAATAGTACCTTCTAGTTAACTAAAAAAAGCAAATCAGTTGTGATTTAATATGAAAAAATTACAGTTATGGACCGCTATTAGGTACTCATTGAAATTTTTCTAGGTCCATATATGGGATTTTGAGGAATTACTATGAAACACGACCAATGTTATACACTTGTACATTACTTACTTGGCATGGAAATAATATACTACGGAAATGCATGTCATAAAAAGGCCTACAAAAAAGTCCGCCATAGCATATATCTATCCTAAGGTTGACTCACAGTCTCTATTTTTGTCTCTAAATAATTAATTAAAAAAGATTAGTTATTTGCAAAACCTTATTTGTCCTAATCGGTATTAGTCTTTATCCAAATAAGTATATTACCCCTAACCTTAACCATTTCATGTAGATATTTGTCCAATACTTTTTTAATTTAAATGAGTACTTTAGAAGTTATTTAAAATTACGCGCAACCACAAAATTCCTCACAGTGATGCTTCTGAGGCGGTTCGAAGGGCGCCGGGTCGGCTAGTACTATATAATACACAGTTGTAGTAATATAATCCGCAGTAGCCACGCTACCGGAACATAAATTCAAACAGCCATAAACAGATTAAGACAATATTGTGTAAGCGTCTGTTTATAAAACTGAATAATTTATGCGTCGCGATAAAGAAATTTCGGTAGCGCAGTAAAAGTCAGACGTTAATTGATCTGATACGGATTGGAAGCTACTGAATTGAAATTTTATGCGTTTGGCCGTACAGCTTTGTTATGCCAAGATTATATGTTTAGTCGGCTGTAAAATTAACTGTGTAGTTAGCAGCCCGCTTTCGTAGTGTATACGGTATTGTTAAGCAACGTACTATATATTACTATATATGACACATTTCTTTAGCGAATGTTAGTGGATGGATACGTAATTGCAAGTTAACTATCGGAGAAGCATTGTGTCTAACATAGAAGTAGGCTAGGTATAATTAGGTTAAACTTATATCTATATTTCGCAATTATATTTATAGAAATACACCACACATTGAAACCAGAGAAGTACCTTAGAAGCTAGAAGCACCTTAGAACTAAGGTATTAGTTATTTCCATGGCAATTTTATTTTTCTCAATGATCGCCACTACAGACAAATTCAACAATAATATACTCAAAGTGCGAATAAAGTTGTAAATAAATAACATATAACTCAGACTTCTCGTAATCTATACATATAATAAATCTATAAGTGATTGCTGTCTGTACATGGAAGATCTATAAGAGTAAGCCATTTTAGGGGTCTTTATGTAAAGATTAGAACCCAAAAACATTTTTTTAGATTTTTTGTCTATTTGTCGGTTTGTCTATTGCACGCTAATCAGAAACGGCTGATCCGATTTGAATGCGGTTTTCACTGATGTATTGTTGTAAGCTTCACTTAACATTTAGTGTTTCATAAATTCGGTTCATAAGTAAAAATGTTCTGGGTCGGAGACGAGGACGGGGAGACAGTAAGCTAGGTCTAAGGTAATCGGGTAACCCACCTTATTATGTTCGGAAATAATCCGTATCCTTATTGAAACTCCAACTAAAACACGCAAATGGACTTTAAATCCGTTCATTATGTGACTATAAGTGTCGCATCCTCAAGGCATTGTTCAATTTAAAAATCTACTAGAAATAAAGAATTACAATCTTAATGTAACAGCTGTGATTTGTCCCATGCATCTTGGAACCTCGCCGGAAGGGAACTATAGGGTCCCCCATACGACAACTAGGAACTTATACCCTCCCTCTGGCTTTCGTAACATGTATATAGATATCTCGTACAACAAAAACCATTTAATGCACATATCTTACTTTAGAGTGATAAATATATATCATAATATAATATGTAAGTTTCTCATAATAATATATATACGTACATACGACTATAGTAGTATGTAAATATACACAATAGAAATTTATTTCGTCATTTTGAAAATGTATCAATGTTGAATTATTAGTTCATTCACGCAAGTTTAAACGAAGATTGATTTTGTATTTGCATATAAATGAAATAATTGTATAGTTTTAGTCATACTAAATAATAAAAAATAAGACAAAATAAGATTTTGATTAAAACATTGTCTGGCGGTCAGTAGAACTCTAACACTGACTGACGCCAGATGTTAACGATCGTAAAATTTATTTCAAAGTGACGTTTACAATCTCGACTTAAAATCTAATAAGACCCCTCGTGTAGCAGCTACCTACATATAAATGTAAAGTCGACTTGTCCGTCTGTTTCAAATTAAAAAGCAATAACTCCGGGTACGGAGGGCACGGAAGATTTTTTAGTGCCTTGATTTACGAGATCGTTCACATTCGTGACCGCAATGTTTGTTTAATCTACGCGAGTATCAACTTAGCCAGCTACCGTTTTTGACGTGATAACATCTTGTAAATCGATAAACGCCGGCTGTACGCACAAAAAGAAATTTGTTAATTTGCTATTCTGCAATACATTAAGATGAATTCGGATCTAATTCAAGTAATAATACCCTTGGCAAGTTATTCGTTAATCGAATGACACTCGACATTCGAGACGATGCATCCACTTAAGGAATTTAATACCTCGATGTGTCTCGTCCCTAATAATTCATTTCATCTCCGCACTCGAAAGTGTGGCGCCACAAGGATTTTTTAATATTAATTCGGATTTAGATTTTGATAGTGTATACACCTACTCTGTTTTATAGCTATATCTATCTATCTAAATAGCGATTAGCGGATTAACAAAAATTATCAAATTCCTATAAGTAAAGTCTTAGGTATTTAAACGTATTAATTATGTTACTTAACGTATTCATATCCATCTCAACCACAAACTCATAGCGTCAAAGCGTGAACAGTGAAATGAATAGCGGGAAATAACTAAATAAAAAATACTTAATGAAGATACTTGTACGCAATAAGCCCTCACACAAGTAGGAAGCAAACAAAGTATGGGATAATGATGAGGTTAACAAAGCTTTTTGTGAAACAATGGGGCCTAAACGACACGGGTGAAGTCTGTAAGGGTTATTTATTTTGGAACATAATTCACGGTTGTTTCAAACAGCGACCGTGGTGTTGTACGCGTATGTTACATTTTGGGACTTTTGACGCTTGTTCTCAAATTTTATAGTGTGTGTAAGGCAATTACCAGTTGTATTTATGTAAAAGGAATATATGAATTGCCGCAACCCTTTTATGTCCTACTAGTGGGCACAGGTCTCTTCTTTCTCAGAAATTAGTCTATTCTTTATTGTAACGGCAGCAGTGACAGCCGAGTAGCTAAGAATTTTTGCCAAAACCAGATTGGTTCAGGTTTGAACCTTAGGCACGGGAGAGTCACTACATTTTGCAATTATTGTATTTGTTGGTATGACTTATCGATGAGGCACCGATAGTAAGTAGGACACGAATAACGAATGGCAAAATAATTGCACTTATGAATTATAGACATTTGAACAGAGTACAAAGCTATCCTAAAACTACACATACATTTGACCAATAAACAGTCTATTAATATGGCCGCAACCCTTTTATGTTCCACTGCTGGACACAGGTCTCTTCCCACAACTCGGGAAGGCCTGGCGGATACACGCTGCTCTAATGCGTGTTGGCGGAAGTCTATTAATTTATGTATATTCAAGAAGAAAGACACACCGCTATTCACTCAATCGATTCCACTAAACGGGAATGGAATGAGCTCCAACGGCTCAATTAAATATTTATCCGATTCCAATTGGTACAAAAATAACTATAAATCCTACGTACAGGTACAGGAACTATAGGGGGTAGAGACGGACGGAAACAAAAATTGCGGGCGTTTGTCAAAGTCCCCCCACGGAAATGGTGCATAAATAAAGTCCAGTTAAAAAAATATGCGCATCGCCTACTATTTGTACGACGAAAAATGTCTGTTGAATTTAGTACTGGATCAATGAAATATGTTTGTATCTCAATATATTTCATTGATAAAAAATAATAGTTATTCCATAAAATGTGAACACACATTTAGGAAGTACATATCGATGTTTTCGACATATACATGATATTTCGAAAAATAAAAGCATTTTTTCCGCCTAGGTATTACAATACCTGGCAAAAGTATATAAATTAAATAAACTAAATAACATTCGCTTTTGTATTCTCTATCGAGACAATGCTTTAATCTATCAGTTCCATTATTGAGGTGCATGAAATCTCTGTCACGAAAACATTTGAACCACATATTGACTTCGCTTTAATATACGTTTTCAACTTTAAAACAGTAAAACCAATTCCAAACAAGTCATAAAACACGATCAGACGCTTTCTCTACACGTGAAAAACAAATGCAAATAGTGCATTTCGAATTCACTACTCTTGTTTACAAACTGGCGACAGAAAACGCAATGCCACCGTGGGCTGTCGTCTCGTCTGACGCGATCGCGTGACATGTCTGCGACGTTCGAGTTTTATCGAGCCGGTGGTAGGGGCAATGATCTATAGCACATTTTACAAAGTAAGCCATAAAATTGAACGTAAAAATGGCCGGTAATAACGTTGTCTGTCTGTACGTTTCGTACGCGAGAGGTTGTTTGAAAAATTGGTCTCGTTATTCCAGATACCTATCGCTTCGGAATTCATTCGATTATTACAATTTCAGTTTGCGGTAGAAACTAACTTTTTTATTCTACATAAGCTGATCTGTATTAAGGATGTAGTTATTTGTAGTGTTCGATATTATGGTTTCTGACACTTTAATTTTATACGGGTATATATCTGTACCCAGATGTTATAATATATATAACATTTCGGTACAGATATATGGTACAGATGAATTGAGCGAAACTGATCCCATTGCCATACCAGTGTTTATACCAGTTTTATATGCCGTGTTAGTGATAAAATCGTTGTATTATACTCGTAGACAAAGATGAAATTTTTTTTTGCATTATTATACATTGAGATAAACTGCAAGTTAAGTCGGACAAAATTCATTCTGCCAAAACACCAACAATGCTAAACTGTCAGTATAACTTCGGTGTTTGGCGCTGCAACCACGGCGACTTCGACCACCTTTTATTTTTATACTGATGTCTGATGCTGAGCGGCTATGCTAAACCGCTCATGGACATCTGTAATCAGCAAGAGAGGATCGAACATTTATCTTAGGTCATCTACAAATGCAATGATGTCTCTATTACCAAACCTTTCGAACCAGAATACATCTGCAAGAACACCGCAGTTATAAAACAGACATAGGTGGCGGCGCCTCCGGAGTCGAAGCGAGAAACGATCCACC
>DWNJ01001927.1:0-11214 GCA_018250275.1 Udranomia eurus
TGCCTTAAGGGAGTAACAAGCTTTTACTATAGGGAATCTTGCCTTAAGGGAGTAACAAGCTTTTACTATAGGGAATCTTGCCTTAAGGGAGTAACAAGCTTTTACTATAGGGAATCGCCGAAGAACTTGTCCTCTACTTGTATAATAATTCAGGCCGAGCCACGGGAAGAAGCACTCTATTCTATAATTGCATTGCCATGCGGTGCCCTCGTTTTGACCTGGATACACCGTGCCACCTCGTATCATGCACTGGCGTGAGCTAAGGATATGATATATATTTCTAGGATATACGGCTGTCTATCGGCCTGTGGACCGATTAACCACTTATTGGTCGGAACTTGTGCTGCGTCAATTCAGCGTGGATTGTAAATTAATTCATCTGATCTCGAAAATTGTCAATTGACATCTTTGTTTTATTATTATCACTACAGTCTACATAGTATAAAACAAAGTCGCCCCCGCGTCCATATGTCTGTTTCTAAGCATTCTTCTTTTAAACCACGCACCGGATTCTGATGCAGTTTTCATTTATTTAGACAATTTATTCCAGAAGGTTCCATACAAAACATTCTTATTAAGTATTTGTATCTTATACTAATATATAAAGCTGAAGAGTTTGTTTGTTTGGTTGGTCGAATGCACCAATCTACTACGAATTGTTTTTGTGTTTAATGGTCAGTTTCCTGAGGAAAGCTACAGACATCTAGCATTACGCTAACATTCTTGGTTAGCCTCAAATGTCTAAGAAAATCTTCTAAGTACAGACATCAATCACTTACAGATTTATTATATGTATAGATAAAATAAGATAGGATAAGATATTGATGAAGTAGGTCAACTAATTACGAGTATAAAAATGGTGAATTGACAAACGTACGCGCCTGCTCGTACCGTTCATAATACATTTGTCTACAAAATGATGAATGAAAGACAATTCAGAATTCGCAGCATTTTTTTTCATAAGCCCACTTTACACGCCGCTTAATGATTCAGACTTTTGAAGGCTCCATATTTTACAAATCGGATAAGCGCCCCCAAACAACCCCAGAAGCCGTCTAACAATTGAGGTTCATATAAATATCTAAAATTCTATTGACAAATTGTTCGTCTTTACGTTAATGGTACTACAAATAGTCGGTAATGATTCAACACGCGACTCGTGCAATTATTTGATCGAACAGTGACATGACACGGGTGACGCCAGACAATAGGCTGTAATTATCATAACCGGGTCAAATTTATATAACTATTAGTAAAACTGGGTAAATGAAAACATTGTCTCTCAATATTGATAATTTTAATTAGCCGATTTTTTTTAAACATTAAAGTAGCAACGAGCATGCAGTTCATATGACGCTAAGTGGTCACTGACGCTTATCTGTAATTAGTCCCAGCATTGAAGAGATCGCTAAAAAATTTTGAAGGTGGTAGAACCTTTTAAGGTTCGACTCCGGAGGCACCACCCCCACACCTAATTCTGCCTTGTATCATCAGTATTCTTGCCGCTGTGTTCTGGTTTGAAGGGTGTGGTCAGGGAGACACACCTAACCGAGGCGTTTCAACTTAGCCCTCAGGGGTAGCAGCGCATTTGTGGTCGACCTCAGAAAGAACTTCGAACCTGTATTGGGTTCATTACATGTCCATGGGCGGCAGTGACCTCTTAGCATCAGGTGTTCATAATACTGCTATTATAAGGCAGACATTGTTGAAGTGTAGGTTAAAAATTATGTAATGAAGAGTGCATCCACTGACATCCACTGACAGTTTTATGGACCATCAGTATTAATACATACAGTTCGCGTATTCTAAAATAACCTTTAATTATTATGCCACAAACTCGAAGAGTAGCGGTAGAGGTTAAAGTGTAACAATGAGTCTTTTTATTCCGTTTAAGTCTTATAACTACATGTGTGGTGTCGAGGAGCTGGATGAACAATTTTTTACACACTATGTGTATTGTACATTTATTCGCCCTTTCTCTTAAAATAAATCTGTTATGTCATTTCCCAATTAGGCATATTGGGAAATGACATAACATCTATTACTAAAATGCTTAGGCCTTTCTGGACTACGAGGACTGTACTTTTCTGGACTAGAATATCTCGGAAATTAACATACGTAATATTATTTAAAAATTGTAATTACTTCATAATTATCTCGATTTTATCATGTCTTTACATCAAACAAAGTGTATGAACAACACCACTTATCTGAATGCAAAATCGTTAAGCAAATATTTTCTCGTTAATGGATACGTCTTAAAAGATAAAATATACTGTCAAAAGATAAGCCCTACTTTCTTACGCAGTGATTGTGGCTCGATAGCTGCGGGTCCGGTAAATGACTAACCGCTAACAACACGAGTCATAGATTGATTTAGTCATCAGATGTTAAGTAAAAAAGTCATTTCATATAACTTTTAATGTAGGGGTGTTGAACCTTTTCACATGTTCTCCCTATTATTATTATCTCTCCTGGACGATAACTCTGAATATGATTTGTTTGCGGATGAATGGACGGACATACGAGTATTGTCTGTGAGCTTAAGATCAGGGAGACATACTTAAACGAGACGAGCTTAGTCCTCAGAGGTAGCGACGCATTTGTGGTCGACCTAAGAAAGAACTTCGATTCTGTCTTGGGTTGATTACTGATGTCCATGCGCGACAGTGACCACTTACCATCAGGTGGACTGCATGCTCGTTGTATACCAGACATAAAAAAAAAGTTTGGAAAATTCAAGGAGACAAAAAATAATAACCTACTTTACTAACTATAGTAATAGTGGACTAATATTGGTGAATTAATGAACGATCTGTCCCGTGAGTTCAGTATTGGACCAAAATCTGTAGAATGAATTTATTTATGTCTATTTTTTATTAAAAGAGTGGACCTGAAGGCGTTGAAGTCGATGCACACTGACTAATGGAAATGTATATGACGGTTATTTAGTGTATTTGTATACCTTATAATGAATAAAATCATTTGATTCTAGATTCTAACCAAGAGTCATTAAACTAATTATAATTAATTATAATATGGTAGACAGTTCTAAACCAATTATTATATATTATTATATATTATATAGTTATTTTGTTTGTAACACCTTTGTCAAAAAGTCAACAATAAATAATTTTCATTTAATTTCAAAGAAAATAGCTAATTATGCATAACTAAGCTGTACCTAGAAGACTCGTTTGTGATCCAATTACTGATCTCAAAGCAGGTTTCTTTAGTTAAGTAGCACTTGATACGACGCCAGCTCGTTTGTGTTGTGCTTGAAACATATGCTGTGGTTTGAGGTGCGGGGATATGGCTGCATTTTAAAGTAAATTGGCGTCTGTCTGGGTTGCCTAATGTATATAGGAAAAAGTAAGTAAACATATCTATGATATGGTTGCATTTCAAACAACGCACTTTGTTTATATGTATATGGTACACTTATATAGCACTTTTATTCGCGATTCTATGAAGTACTTTAGTTACTTTTTATTGCTGGGAGGTAGCAAACGAGCATGCAGCCCACCTGATGGTAAGTGGTCACTGCCGCCCATAGACATCTGTAATCAACCCAAAACAGGATCGAAGTTCTTTCTTAGGTCGACCACGAATGCTTTGCTATCCCTTAGGACTAAGTTAGAACGCCTCGATTTAGTATGTCTCCCTGACTACAAACCCTTCAAACCAGAACACAGCAGCAAGAACACTGCTGTTAATAAGGCAGAAATAGGTATGGCGGTGGTGCCTCCGGAGTCGAACCGTAAAAGGTTCACCTTCTACCACTTTTGCCCGCGGCTTTGCAGTAAACATAAATAAACCTATGATATGGTTACTTTTCGAACTAAGCTCTTTATCTTTATCTACATGGTACACTTATATAGTACTTTTACCCGCGGTTCTATATAGTACTTTAGTTACTTTTGCCCGCGGTCCTATATAGTACTTTAGTTACTTTTGCCCACGGTTCTAGATATACAGTACTTTAGTTAGTTTTGCCCGCGGTTCTATAGAGTACTTTAGTTACTTTTTCCCACGGTTTGCCCGCATTATAAAGTAAGTAAAGACGACATTTTTTGAGGAATTCCCTATACAAACAATAGACACTCCATTTTCCTCCTTCTTAACGGCTGATTTTTTGCATAAAACTACTTTATATCCTTTCATGAGTGAAAAAATACTAAAAAGTACTGACCGCTCTTGACGATTACTCTGAATGTGTTTTGTTTGCGGATTAATTGACGGATATATTTATATTACATATCTGTGAGCTTAAAATACTGTCTGCTAGTGTATGAGCGTATTATCTTTAATTAATATGGTGTGCACCGTTTTAATTAAAGTAAGTAAATAAATAAATAAATATGGGCCTAATAAAACTTTATCTATACCAAATTTTATCTAAATCGGTTCAGCGGTCAGCGGGACAAGTTAACACGCGTTACTTTCGCATTTATAATATGAACGGGCGTATGGATAAATTATTTGCAAATATCAGTATCCAAAAATAGCTTTGAGCGTAGAGAAGGCGTCGGTTCGATAATTAAATTTAATTAAACCGATTATTTTCAATCACTTGCACGTCAGAGCCAGCGATTTCATTTTAATTTTCTAAATTAACTTGTCACCGTATAATTGGTCTGTACTCCGCTACGTCTATTGTAATTACTGCTGTGTGCTGGCTCATTTTAATTATTAAAGCTTTGTATTCTGAAGTAAATTTTACTCTAGTAAATTATATACAAGCTCTAAGTGTGTGGAATTTATTTAACGGAATGTAAGGGAATTGGGAACGGTGGGTAATTGGGAACAGATAAGTATTACTTCCTCCTGTACTACATTGTGTTGCTTGATGCTCCAGCACCCCAGCACTGAGTGAAATGCTGTACGCGCATGTCAGTATGACACAAACATTTTTTTGTTTTCCTGATATAATTTTGTAGTCTTTTTAAAGATGTAAATATCGTTATTTTTTGGTTTAAAGTTACCATATTTCGTTTTTAATGCACGCGATTTGTTTTCTAACTTTGAAATTTGAAAACCCAAAATACTGATAATGATGACATCCATTTTAACTTATTGGGATTGGGGCAATTGGGAGCGGCATCGGTTAATGGGAATGTTCCCAAGATTAAAAAGTTCAAACTACGAAACTTTAAAAGAGAACGAAAACGTAGAAGAGTTATACTGTATAATGTGCAGCGAATGATATTGAATACCCTCCGACAGAAAATTGGACCATTGATCAAAACTTTTGGCATACGAAAAATGTAGGTGCTCCTGACACGAGTAAAGGTTGTGTGAGTGATATGCCACACAAAGAAATCATCTGTATTTTTTAAAAGAATTAATAGTATCGTTCTCGCGAAATAAAGTTCTTTGATCACTTATTAAATAAAGATATTTTAAACAAGCATTGTAGTTTACGCGAATCTCGCTGAAGCCAAGTCTATAAATAAGACATGCCGAAAAGTAGTAAACGTAAAATATATGTATATACATAACATCCTGTAAATGTAAGAATACCCAAAAGCTCCGTAAATGTTTTACTACACAAACATGTAGGTAGCGGCGCCCGAGACGGGTATAAACACTCTCTATTTACCAATTCGAATTGAACCAATATATTTGAGTAATCCGACAGACGGTACATATCGCAACGGTGCCTGAAATATTGCTTTTTGGTGCTAAAGTAAAGTGACTTTCCTGAATGTATCGCAATTTCTTGGTATTGAAGATATTTGTGAAAAATGTTTGGATTATGTATTAGGTATTAAAGTATTTTTTGGTTTATACGTAACAGTGTAGGGCTTAGAGGCTAATCGTAACTTAATCTCTGACAATGTGAAAATGTATGCATACTATCATGATATTAATACGTGAAGCATAAACTTTGGTGCCACTTTTTACGACAATTATACGGACGGAGGAGTATTTAAATGTATGCCAATGTAAATTTGGCACAGTCAAAGTTTATACTGAGAAGAAGTCTAATAAAATATTATTAATCTAATAATATACATTAATCATACATAAGATATACATTAAAGCGTCTTGTTCACGGACGTTTTTTTGACGTATAAATCTACGGTTAATTCGCAGTGTGTAGGCACGGTGCTCAGTGTTGTATAGATCACTACGGGAGATCACCTTTTATACACGAAAACAGAATTATTCGCGAGAATTACAAACCTTTTATATAATACTAGCTCACCCGGCGCACTTCGTATCGCCTCAGAATTTTCCTGTCCCCGTCCCCATCGCCTTCCCCGTTCCCATCATTTATTTTTTATTTCTAGACATAATAAAATGTCTAAAAATTCAAAAAAAATGTTAAGCGTGGACAACCCTTATCACTAAGGGGTACGAAAAATAGATGTTGACCGATTCTCAAACCTACTCAATATGCTCGCAAAATTTCACGAGAATCGGTCAAGCCGTTTCGGAGTACGGGAACAAACATTGTGACACACAGAATTTTATATATAAGATATACATACTAATTTAGTAACACGAGAACCCGCGTGCAAACCTTAGTTTATATACAATACAAAGGTTTACCCGTCATTACATATTAATAGAAGAATATAAATAAAGTAACAAAACAAATAACACGAACGAATACAAGCACAACATTTTCTGAACCCTTTCTTTTGCATATTAAAGTAAAACTAACAAAAGAACGAATGTTTGTCCGATCGTCAAAGGGTTAGCTTTGAGTCGTGTCGAAGTTATTTATTCATCTTTGACGTCAGTATGCGAGGCATTTAGTTATTTCGCTCTGCAAATAAAAACGTAGAAATACATTTTATCGAACACTTTCAATTGGACAACCCTAAACAAGAAATGGAATACTCACACATACCTAATAGAATACTGATACACCAGCACGAGGAAGTTCCGTAGCTCGATTTTAAAGACGGAGGCACCACCGCCACACCTATTTCTGCCTTATAACAGCAGTGGTCTCGCTGCTGTGTTCTGATTTGAAGGGTGTGGTAAGGGAGACATACTTAACCGAGGCGTTCCAATTATAATAATTGATTCGGATTATCGGGCTTCTACTGTTGGTGCTTCGTTCCTTCAACATTCCTCGGTTGTGAAGTGAGATCCATCAAAATGAACATAGTGAAGTAAGAAGTTTGGCAACAAAAACTTTATTAACTTTATTATGCTTCACCGTCAACTAAATCATTATTATATTCCATAGTTATGGAGTTATTGGTTGTTATATATTAAATGCCCAATTTCAACACTTTGTTGAGTGGAGTCAACACTATTACTAAGAATAACAATATTAAATTATTCGTACTATTAATACCATCGAATACCTCACGAGACGTAAAACGCTTGAGATATAACACAGTATCTACATCCTTATCGCTGAGATTAACGATCTCTTCCGGATAAATAGAAAATCTTGCAAATCCGCCTTAAAGCCAAATCCATTGTAAAACATTCAGTATTTATTAGGATAACATTGAGTACGCGGTTTCTGGCGCTCATAAATGCTAAATATCCATCAGAGCTGGCCGTGAAACTTAATGACGTTTTTTAAGCAATCCGATAACAATAGATTCAGTAATCCGGCGGACCCGGCACCAAAAAACGCCTACCGGATCCGACACTAATATATTGGATCCGAACACCGGATCCAGTGATGTACATTTTAGACAATCGCGCTTTTACATGAGTGGTTACTTTAAACACGAGGTACGTTTTAGGTGTCGTCCCACGTTGAGAAGACCATCGTCATCGACAACTCATCAGGCAAATATTCTACAAATAGAGTTGACGAATGTGCGACTAAGACTAGAGGTGGTCGACCTGTCTTTTTAAAACCTGTCTTTTTAAACGAAAAAAGGTTAGATTACCCCAGCTCAACTAATCCCGCCGGACCCAGTCGGATCCGACCGGATTGACGAAAATACCGCCGGATTGAAAATGATACCAGTTTGCAATCCAATATCAATTCACAATAACAACATGCATAGTCATACATCAAATGCGCGTGTTAATCTCCCTTTGACGATTGCTACGATTCGATGGTTTTCAAATGAACTAATATTAGCCTGTTAGTCACTCCGCTGCGTTATAATGTGATTGGAGCTATTATGTAGGAATAATGTATAGGTCAAGAATGGGGTTGACGAAACCGGTGAACTTCATTCGAGCTGCGTACGGTTGGTCAGGCTTGTGGTCGATTCAAAGCCCTAGCAGTCGTCTAAACATGTCTCCATCCAGAATATTTTTACCGACTTTCATTGAACACATATGAGAATGATCCCGGGTGTAGGTTAAAAGATAAGGTCTGATCTGTAACTAAAATAGAATCTTTCACGGATCAACGACACTGGTCTTAGGCGGTCCATATTGTAATGTAATCTATCTATACGTACAAATTAAATTCAAGCATCTGTCTGTAATTTTAAAATAACTAAGTTTTCCAAGTGCAGTGTTCTTATTAAGATACTAATACCTAAACAACCGTTTTTAAAAATGCTAGTGCTAGCTAAAATGCGGAGTAATTTACGGAACGGCTGGACCGATTTTGATGGAACTTTCACTGAAAGATAGAGGAGCTTGTTGGGCTTGTTGACATAAGCAGGACATAAGCACACATAAAAATGTAAAAATATCGCGTTACGATCTTTGTCCGGGCTTATCTCCGAAACAACTGGACCGATTTTAAAGAAATTTCGTACAGGTATGTATTTTTGTCCAACTTATTATTTAATGTTTAAGCATCTCCCACAAAATGTTAGTGTTAGCTATCTGTTGTTAACACAGCTACCAAACTTAGATAACAAGGTAGATGGCACTGTCGTCGATTTCTAACCTGTTAAGTCCGACAAAAATACATAGGGACAGGGACAAACACAAGGAAATGATTCTGAGTGTGAGAAGCGCTGTTGGTCAGCTAGTAATAAATATAATTATATTTTTGATTCTTGATCAATAGGCACTTTCCAGCACTTATTATTGTTTAAATACTATAAAAAGCTAGCACTAATACTGTCGGATATGCATAGGTAATTTGCGGTTAGGATTCCTAACAAATGTTAACATTTCCAAAGCTATCATCAAGCCAGCGCGTCAGCTATGTGTTTAATTAATAACTCGATATCACATCAAAGCTTAGTTGAGTACCGAATGACCCGATATCAGTACATCCCGTGGAATTAATAAATGTCGTCATACCAGAGATTCCCATTTATTGCGTGTTAATGTGTCCAGCCGTTCCAGAGATTACCCCGTACAAACAGAGTGGCAGACAGACAGACATTTTAAAAATGGTAGTGTAGGTATTAGTATCATAAAAATAACACACTTTACTTAACCTAGCTACTTTGCACTCACAGACAGACACAATAAACAAATTAAATTTTATTTATAAGTATAGATGTATAGATTATTTCCGATGTCAACAAAGTGACATAATCCGCTATTAAAATTTTACAAGCTTTATAAATATATCCTGTACCTATTTTAGTAATCGACGTCCGAACGGCCCTAGTGCGACAGGAATGGAAAATGCGAATACGACAGATCCACTTTAAATCAGTGTTAATTCAAGACGCGCCCTAAGAGGTATAACATGCTATTACGATTTAAAATCGACGTGTGGGCAACAAGCATGTGACATGGCAGAGAACCCAGTGCCTGGAATTTTTGGCACAAAACCACACACATGACAACCACAAACGGAATCCGTATATAAGCACCTAACCATTATTAGTATTCAAATTCTAAATAATAACGAGCTTCATCTTCGGAAACGTAAATAAGTGCAGTTTTTAACGCTGGAATCGCTCCAAAACACTGTAATGCTTAAGGTTAGTTATTTATAACTCTTTTGTCCGAAAATTCCGACGTACGTAAATAATTTCTCTTACTTACTGTCGCTAACATTTTTCTGTGATAATTATTATAAAAGTAGACGTTGATAGACACCATTGTTATTCAGGACTTCATCATCTGTTGAAATGAAATCAAATGAAAATTATTCATTGTTGACAAAGTTTGTTAAAAATAAAATAATTCGTTTACAACAGTCTACCCTATTCGGATATACAATAGTTATAATTAGCTTAAAGCGTACAATTAACAATTTTTAAATGATTTTTATTATATACACATACATTAGATATTATATTTGTTGACAACCAACCTAAACCTCTCCAAAGCACATATTATATAATACTACCAGATCAGACCCATAGAAGTTGAAATCAGATTCATCCAATGCCTGACCGTGCCTGCCATTATTTCTTTTTTTCATAATTTTGAGGTAGCAAATGAGCAAGTAGTCCATCTGATGGTAAGTGCTCACTGCCGCCCATGGACATCTGTAATCAACCCAAGACAGGATCAAGACAGGACGCTTAGGTCGATCACAAATGCGTTCCTAGCCCTGAGGACTAAGGAATGCCTCGGTTAAGAATGTCTCCCTGACCACACCCTAAAACCAGAACACAGCAGCAAGAACACTGCTGGTATAAGGCAGAAATAGGTGTCGCAGTGATGCCTCCGGTCGAACCGTAAAAGGTTCTACCACCTTCTTACTTGATCTTACTTGACCAAGGTACAAAACCGGTGAAGCTATAGCGGGCGTAAAGAGATTTTTAAACGAATTTTATGGTATAATATAAACACACTAAACAATTGACTCAAGCTGGGTTGGAAATCCAATCTTGGTATTACAAAGTTATGGTCATGTTAATCATCACAAGGGTGCTTATTTATAAATGGTTACCTGTCAGACGGGATTCAGTTTTATGGTATACTGATGGGCGTGAAATTGGAATTGCCCCAAGAGTAATGCCGTTGGTACTCGCCACTCTTTGACGGGCGAAAACTGCAGCTAACGTGCAATTTATGGGTCTGTCTATTAGCTATAAACATAAGGTCAAGTGTACGATTTGAGAACAACGTAGCGAACTTAAACATTTCTATTTCGTTCGCTTTGTGAACAAAGGCCTGAGGCCTAAGAGAGCGAAGTATATTATATATTATATATAGTCAAATTATTATAATAGCGGTTTAGTAACACTTTGGTGCAGTTTTTTTTATTTCTTGCAATGTAACGCTTCCCACAACTGGAGAAAATATAGATCTTGGCACATTTCACCACGCTTCTCCAACGTGGTCTCGCTAGTAGATTTATGTATACAATATGTTGTTTATGTTTGTATCGTATTAATTATGGTACATTAG
>DWNJ01001928.1:0-11212 GCA_018250275.1 Udranomia eurus
TTGCATTACAATATATTTATTAATATATTTTGAGGTCCAAGCATAATTGAGTTAAGTTATAGACAGCCCTAATAATATATTATTCTGTTGCCATTGGATGGAGATTAAAATATAAAATTGCAAAGGCGAATTTTTTACCGACAAAACATATTAAAAAAAAACTTCACTCTCATTACTTTTATTATTTCAGAAAGTTCAACCACCCCTAATACTCGTAAAACAATCATATGATGTACGTCGAATTACTATTCTTCCATTAATTAATGTGTGGTAATGGATGCACTCGCGTGCGTTCACTTTTCGCTGCATCTTGCACATAATTTAACAGTGGGCGATATTAAAAGAGAAAACAAAATCGCAGTAGGTATCACGAAGTAAACAGGCCAATTGAATTTACATAATGAGTATGAAATAAATATCATAAATAAGACTTTAGTTGCACATTCATGTTAATTTTTCAAATAAGAACTCTTAAAAGCCAGTGCCGAGTTTGATAAAAGGTTTTAAAAAGAAAACTGTCAACACTACGCGCCAATGGAGAAGTAATGTTTGAATTTGGAACGTTTGTTTTTTCGATCTGGCAAAAAGTGGCACGGCGATAATGCCATCGGGTTTTTTTCTAAATCGATCTGAAACGCAATGGTTTGTCTGCGTTCAGTCTCATAAATCCGTTGAGTTACATCATTAACAATCGCGTGACTGTGAACCATAAGAGAACGTGTCCTCGGGTGTTTACGACTATTTAAGCTCTGCTAGACCAATTTATTGAAGAGCACTCACGTATAGATTAAGTAATTCGATGCTAGCCGCGATAATACTAGCAAAACTCGTCGCTCGTCAAATGATATGCCTACGCTAATGTCACACCTCTCAGAAAATTAAAGGGAACGCGACGCAAGTCAACACTTACATCCACGCATTTCCTATATAATTCTACTTTAAGCCCTGTTACGCAAACAAAACGTTGGACACCATATATTTTGTACCCTATTTTTATTCTAACGTTAGTTCCCTGTGTATTATATGTACAATCTTTCTATTAAGAATATCGATATGTACATACATATATTTAACTCGATAGAACCTAACGATTTTACAACATAATGCTATAAACGGAGAAAAGCTTGTTCCATCAAGCGAATCTGTTCGTTTGAACCGCCAAACGTAAAATTACGCGCCATTACATTTACGACTGGCCTTCCATAATTAGACTGCTAAATTTCATCCTTTCGGCGGCGAACGAATAAAATTTGTATGTAATTAACCCGACTATCAATGGAGATTACATTTTGGACGTTCAAAATTGCCACAGACCACATAATTCTGTATTAAACGAAATATCTAATCCTGTTTTAATTATCTGTGTTAAAGGAGGTATAAAGTGACGGGTAACAAAAAAGCTGATTTGCACACTGGCACTGCCTACGCACGCGATGAAGCGGTAACCATGACAACGGAATCCAAGATGGCCGCCGTATCTTATCAGGTTATTGAAGATGCCCGTTCGGTACCGCTACCGCGTGTAAGGTGTACGAATACAAAAATTGTTCCTTGAACAATAAGTTAAAAGTATTTTGTATAAATATTGTACAAAAGTATATGTCTTTGTATAATATGTCAACCACGGTGTTTTTTTTATTTTTATTTCGCCATAGTATGGATTTTGTTGTTAAGTAAATTATTTCATATATTTATAAGTAAATAACATTAGTGACACAAATTTTCCAAACTTTGATAATTTATTATAAGACAAACATTTAAATAGACAACATATTTTTTTTGCAAAAGTAGAAGCCCAGAACGGCTTGGCACAAAATCTATTTTCGTCGTGATTTCTAAATAAATTCAAGCAATTCCAAATTATGGATTCGCACTGAATACAACAAAAACTCAAAGGGCGGCCGCTGGCAGGCCAGACGGAACAAACACTACTTTACACACAAATGTTGATCCTAGCAGGAAACCAACTCTACCACCTTATACAGCAAGAACTCTATGTGTAGAGACGTTTCGATTGGTGAAATAAAAGTGAGAGAGAATGTGATTTTTTTGGTTCTATTTATGCCAATTGCTTACAAGAATTTTCTTAGTTTAAAGATTGAATGCTCGAACAGCAAAATGCAAGGATACAAATTTATTTGTTTGTTGTATTTTTTCACAAATTCACAGCATAATTAAAGTTATTTAAAACTTTTCGTTTTCATATCCGATGTTTGTATCAAAATTATATAAATATATTGTATTTTGTTGAAACATTTAACGTCGCAAATGTACATTTTAATGGCCTTTGAAAACAGCACAAATTTAAAAAATAGGTATTTACCAAACTATATGGGATTTTTACATTACAATACATTTTACGCTAACAATAGCCACCGTGCATTAAAATACTCATAAACGGCAACACCAAAAGAACAAAGTATTAAAAGTAACTAGATCCGACAAGTAAGAATTACGAGTGCGCAGAATAATATGGCGGCACGGAATGGCATCGCATTATTTGCGAAAGTAAAATAAAGCTCATTGCTGTAGATAATTCGACGTATCGTAGCGAGGGCTCACATTAATTTCCCAATCCGTCTCGGATATCATTGTGGAATAAATGCAAGAGCCAACTATATTCTAGTGTTCGCACCTGAGTGGTCCGATGCGCCTGTATCTGCCCGTGTGTTTCGTTTAGGTCTTCCGGTTTTGAGGTTGGTACAGATTGGTTCTCAATTTGACATTAAATTAAATTACACTAATTACTGTTACATTTGGTAATTAACGGAGTGTATGCTGATAGATTTATACGCGTCACTTATGACTAAGTGATTAAAGCGTCTGTCTGTTGTTAAATTTTTATTGTCTCTGGTTGTGACTAGTTAAGACGATATATCTAACTGGTCTAGTTAAGATAATTCATATTTTTAAATTACAATGTATTTGAGGACGCGTGCATTTTGCATCCTTTCAAATAATGATCAGAAAAAAGAAAAACTTGAGCTTTATTCTGTTCACACTTTTTTCTCGTCTTGTCAAAACTTCAAAATCAAAAATGATTTCTTTATTTACATTTAATATTTGGTTAAGCACCTTGATGATTTTTTCGATAATATATAATCATTTTGTGTTGAAGTGGAATTTGTGAGATGTGCATCTCGGTACTCCGAAGAGTACAACTTAAATTCTTTGTAAGTCTGAATACGCGATAACATTTTTAAAATAAATGTAATATTTTAAATAACTTTTAAGGGAAAATGTATTTTATTTCAATTTTAAATATGAAGTTAGTTTTAACAAATAAAGGGAATACATAAGTGTTTTTATTGTGCTATTGCCACTGTAGGCCTTTGTGTTGCACTATTTAATAACGCTAGATGTTGAAAACACATATTTACTGTCACTTAAATATGGGCCAAAACTGAACAGTTTTACAAGCATAGTTCAGGCGAACCATAGTTCAGGCGAACCATTCATAGATTATTGCCCGCGCTGATCGACACGTGCCCGTGTGTCGCACGGCCGCACCGACGCACGAACGCACGGACGCACGGACATTCGCGTCGGCGCAGCGCTCGCCGCGGGCGCATCGTCACTCGCATGCGCGCGCGCACTGTTTAATTTTCAATTTAGATCGCAATTTGCGATGCGCGCACTGCACGCCCAAACTGGCATCACTCCACCCGATAGATTTATACCCGGCACTTATGACTATGTGCCTCATATCAGTGGAATATATTAAAAGGAATTAACTCGCGTAAGTTATGACCCACCGCTGGATTCGTCCGATAAGGTTTAATGAAAATTGCGACGTTTTTTAGCAAATTCGCGAGCGGGCGGGTACCGAGATAAGAGGAATTGATCTGTCAAGAGTGACTAATTGTCCGGCCGCATGATGTAGCTTGTTTTGTATTAATTGAACACGGCCGAACAATATGTTTATTGGGCGATTCCTTCGATAATGTTACTGTTGGCGTCACCTCTTATCGCGAGCGAGATGTGAGAGCAGACAAATTGCGCGCGGGGCTCGTATGCGCTTCAATATATAAAGTCAAATTCAGAGGATTTATCGACCCTTTTATTGGTTCGGTTTTATCGTTTTGCACGTGTTATACCTAGGTACAGTACTTTCAGGTAGTTAACTTCATATTTATTGCCCAATTTGTCCCAATTTGCCTTATTATGCCATTTCAAGGGATGTAATTTGTGAAACGAATTTTTTTGTATGAATGTATAGATAGTATAGAGGTGGCCTATTTTCTTGTCCATCCGTCTGCTTGACTTTACAAATTAATCAAAAGAAAAATACAATATAATATAATTTATCATTAAATAAATAGAGTGAGTAATTTAGCTCTGGAAACTAAAAGTTAATGTAGTAGTTAATTAAATCAGTTCCGAGTGTGCGCTTGTAAGCTTCCATCCACACAATGCGAGTGAGCCCGACGTAATTAGTCGACATTTGAATGCACTAGGACCATCTCCTTGTTATTATAACTATATAAATGATTCGAATGCGAACAGTGCCTCATTCCCACGGAAGGAACCATTTTTTGTGTAACATAATGGGGCTGCAACCATTAATATGTCCCACTGCTGGGCTCTGGTACTTCCCACAACTGGAGAAGGCCTGTAGCATACACCGCCACCATTGCTCCAAATCTGAATATCAATCTACTTAAAATTCCCTATGAGCCGGTTGTTTTTTTAAAGAATGTAGCGCTCCGCCTAACGAGTTCTATGACATTACTCTACCTTAAGTAATTCATTATTTCTAACATTAAGAGCGAAACCTGGTTCATACTGCGACTGATAAAAAATATTAGACGTTGTCGTATACACAGGTGACATATTGTACAATTGTACAATACAATTTGGTACAATTGATAACATAGAAAAGTACAGAAACAACATATCAATATTATAAATGTAAATGCAGCTTCACAAGCTCATAGAAGACTTATAGAAGACATAACACAATTCCACTCAGATTAAATATTAAGAATCGAATATTACGTAATAATAGTAAATCTTTATCGTGAAACAACCGCGCTATACCGCACTCAAGGCAAACATACATATGCTAGCATAGTGCGAGTATCACTAGCAGAAATTTCAATTTATTCGCACCTCATTCCCACGGAGCAAACACAATTAACTCTCAGATGATACGAGATCGCGTTCAATTTAATTTTTTGCAATAATATTAAACTGTAATAACATTCAACTGTTTTAACCGACGTCAGACATAAGTAATTAAATCAAATTCTACAAACGAACAGCAGTCACGCTACAAGAGAACTTTCACCTAACGAAACTGATTCTGATTTATAACAACTGTTAGACTAAATTGATATTTTTAATTACTTAACAGCATCGCTGGTTCAAAGAACGCATTAGCTATACGGATCAATCCTATCTAACGACTATCTCTCGTCTTCTTTTGCGAATGAAATTACAGTAAATGTAATAATTGAAGTAAATGCCCGATAAATAGATAGTATATATTTATATTTAGATAAGGATAAATAATAGATAGAATATTTGCCTTCGAGTTTTAAACATTCAAATCCACGTCTATTATGGGGTTTGGATAAGTAGTTCAATGAACATTTATGATGCTTGCAAGGAATTTGGCAACACGAGAGATAAAATTACAACTGCATATAAATATAAAACATAATTAGCTCCGGTGAACTTAATTAAATTCCTCATATTAACGATATCATTACGTGTATAAATCCTAAGTGAATATAATGTGAATTTGAAAAAAATTATAAATGTGAATCTGAGT
Organism: Udranomia eurus; assembly: GCA_018250275.1. NCBI lineage: Eukaryota > Metazoa > Arthropoda > Insecta > Lepidoptera > Hesperiidae > Udranomia > Udranomia eurus. Next base: position 5,777 of record DWNJ01001928.1, read on the forward strand.
TCGTTACGCTTTCACGCCTTGAATTTTCATCCCATGATCGTGAAATTTTAGTACACATATTATCTGTACGGAAACTTACATAGAATATTTATATTAAAAAAACTACTGGCCGAAGTCTGAATAATAATATTAACGTTATAGATACTGTAAAACAAACTGATCTAATAATTATAGGTGAGATATGTACTGTAAACGGACTGTACTAACAATACACCTAAATGATACAAGTTTTGTAAAAGAAACTAACCTTTAAAATGCAGCTGCCGACGGCTTCATTCTCGGGCACGGTCACGTTGTAGAAGGACTGGTCGAAGATCGGCTCGTTGTCGTTAACATCCAACACTGTCACCACTAACGTCGCCGTGGAAGACAGTGGCGGACTACCGCGGTCACTCGCCACCACTGTCAGCCGCGGCATTGGATTCGTTTCACAATCAACTCGGGAACGCGTCGTAACTAACCCAGATCGCTCATCGATGGAAAACCAATCCGACTGCGGAGTCGGCAGTAGCGAATACCGTATTTCCGAATTCTCCCCCTCGTCCGCGTCACTCGCTGACACTTGCAAAACCGGCGTGCCAGGCGCCGCCGCTTCGGGGACACTCGTTTTATACACGCTCTCCAAGAAAACGGGGGGGTTATCATTCACATCGGTCACTCTAAGACTGATTATACGCGACGCGTGCAAAGGGGGTGAGCCCTTGTCAGTTGCGACTACGTTAAGGGTATAGGAGGAGCGTGATTCTCTATCTAAAGGTAACGCGACTACCACTAAGTAAATTATATTGTCGTGCGTTCGTAAATCGAAGTGTCCGTCGCCACCACTCAATGTAACGTTTACGTTGGAGTACTCGGTTTTGGAATCGGGATCGTGGACCGAAATCCTAGCTACAAACTCGTCTAATTGCGCTGATTCCGATATTTTGGGTGTTGCATCATCACTAAGGAAAATAACGTCAATCGTCGGCTGATTGTCGTTAACATCTGTCACACGAATGGACACAAATGCGGTGGTCTCCAAAGGTTGAGCGCCTTTATCTCGTGCAACGACAACCAGTTCATGCAATTCTTTGGTCTCAAAATCTAATGCTTTATTAACAGTAATTTCTCCTGTTTCAGGGTCTATTTTAAACATGTTCTCCTTATCACTCTGCCGCCTATTTATCGAATACTCAATGAGACCATTTTCCCCCGCATCCAAATCTGTCGCCGATACTTTTAGAACAGTCGTTCCAACTGTCGCGTTCTCCGGTATCATTGCCGAGTAAGCACTTTCAGCAAACACTGGAGGATTATCATTTACGTCTAAAATGGTAATATTTACAGTCATTGTACCCCGCAGAGGTGGAGTGCCTCCATCTAACGCTTCTATGACCAGCTCGTAATGGTCCGTAGTTTCTCTGTCGAGGAACCCGTTGATCTGAAGATCTAGATACAACACTCCATCTCTCTCCCTATGCGAGGACAACCTAAACGCATTGTCAGTGTTCCCCGAAATAATGTTATACCGCTGCGTATTAAACGCACCCAGATCCTGGTCTTTAGCCGGGTTTAGTTTCCGCTTAACATCCCGGGGCGTGTTCTCAGAGAACTCCACGTTCATGACCGGAGCGGGGAAGGTGGGCGCATTGTCGTTCTCGTCGGAGACCCGGACGACCACGCGGATGTTGTCGCCGCTGGCGGGTATTGCGACTAGGGCGTAGTGGTCCCTGTTCTCTCTGTCGAGGGGGACGCGAGTACGTATTTCTCCTGTGTGGGGGTCTATTTTGAGGTCGTCATTGACGGCGCTGCCGAGGACAGGAACGATGGTGTAGGGGGGTGCGGCGTCGGGCAGCTCGTCTCCGAGGTGGCCGACGAGGGCGCCGGCGGGAGCGTTCTCGCGGACCGTGAACTCGCGCACATGCTCGGCCGCTGCCGCAGCCAGCAGCAGCACCAGGGCGCGCCACATCGCGCGACTCTGCACCTCACCGCTCGCACATCGTCACTCACACCTGCAATTTTATAGTAAAATATATAGAAATTATTGTCGTTATTAAAATAATATAAAAATTCTATACTGATCAAATCGGTTCCTAATCATCCGATATGATAGTTTAAATATGTAATGTAATCTAAATCTAATCGCGTTATTTTTTTTAATATGTTAAAATAATTGAATTTTCAAGTTACATACTATATGCAAGTTTCCCCCTCGTTCGATTGCCTCTATTAAAAAAATAACTTTTGGTTTTTTTTAATAGTATTTGGTAACACAGAAGTGTTAACACCATTAAACACCAAACGTATTTCCTCCAAAAGATGTTACAACTTCGAAAATATATTCATCTGTCTTTTATGGGCTGCAATAAAACTATATAATACTCGATATGTGATATAACGATTACTAACCGACGATCAAAAGTTCAACGGGTTTTTAAACTTAAATTATCTCGAATCGTATTTTGTGGACGCACTAAAATCATCAAATGGGCCCGGCATACGGCCTTCATTAACGCTCATTATGCCACGGATACATCATAATATGTCAGACACACGAGTTTTCGGCGGAGAAAGTCACCATTTACTGCATATACTTTCTCTTTGTGCACTTGTCGCAACTAAACGAGGTAACTGCACTGAGATGATGAGTTTCCTAATCACATTTATCCACCAGGCAGGTGCTCTAACATGAAGCAAACTTTCAAATGTATAATATTATTATAAAATAGTGTTTTCTTGGGTTCTCAAGGAATCAATAAGTATATGACTAGTATTAATATAATTATATGTTATAATATAATTAAAATAACATTATATTAAATGTCCTCATAAAAGGAAAATCATAATCAAGGAAATCCAGCTTTTTCAGACACTAAAATGAATGAAAGGACTAATAAAGTTTGAAATAATAATAATATCTCTTATTCACGTCAAATGATCGTAATTCCATTTTTGTTTTATTTACTAAAATAACATTTAATCGCTCTGAATAGAACAGTCGCTTTATGGCACACTACATTACCACTATTTTATACGAAATGTTGAAAAAGTTTATATGACTACTCTTTCATACATTAGCGTAAGAAGCAGCGACTCCCACAGATTACGTACTATTGTTGTGTTTAAGTCCATTTCTCTCGTTAAATGAAATTATTTTGTTCATTTCATTTGAATAATACAATATAGGAAAAAATCCAATATTTTTCTATTAATTAAAATTATGAAATTAATTATAGCTGATTTGTGAAAGGAAATTTTGATGCTACTTTGAGAGCAATAAATGTCTTACCAACATGTAATGCTAGATAGGAAAAAAAGTATATACGAGTATTCTCTTAGATTTAATTGCTTTTGATAACTATTGCATGAAGCAGTTGATACAAAGATAACATTTATAGATAACAAATGTTGGCTATGATATGTATTAAGCAATATTTAATAGCATTTATTACGTAATATTCGAAACGATATAAATCAGTGGTTCCCAACCTGCGATCTACGGACCATAGATGATCCACGGGCAGGCAGTGATGCCGTATGCCCAGTGATGAGGAAATATGTAGTTGAAGAATATGAATAAAAAAGTTGCTTTTCCATCTGATCCATCCAATTACTTTATATTACTATAAATATTAACAAACCGTTAGAAGGTGGTAGAACCTTTTAACGGTTGAACTCTGGAGGCAATACCGCTTCGAAAATTTCTACCTTAAAACAGGAGTGTTCTTGCTGCTATTCTGGTTTGAAGGGTGTGAGATACTTATCCGAGGCGTTCCAACTTAGTCCTCAGGGGTAGCAACGCATTTGTGGTCGACCAAGAAAGAACTTCGATTCCGATCTTGGGTTGATTACAGATGTCCATGGGCGGCAGTCACCACTTACCATCAGGTGGATTGCATGCTCGTTTGCTACCATCCAGTTATAAAAAAATAAAAATAAAGTTTTTTTTTCCGATTAACTCGCTACATCTAATTTTACTTTTGAGATTATTTTAGTTGAAACCCTGTTATAAACTAAATTATCGATGTGGTCACAAAAAGGTTTGGAACCACTGGTGTAAATAAATGAAAGTCTAATTGCAACTGCACTTATATATGAACATGACATGACATGCGAATTATTTTAGCCATTTGTCTGACGTAATCTATCATGCTAGTTAAATAATATTAATATATACAACTAGTAATTTGGCACCTATTTTTTGTACTATCGTGCAAAGTAACCTAGAATATTAGTTTGAGCGTTGGTTCGTAAAAACATTGCTCATACTATAAATATCTTTTCCCAATCTATTCTATAACATTACTCGCAAATCACTACTACTCTATTCATACGGGTACACCTTCAATACTTTTACTATACTACATTTACAAGAAAATTCTAACAAAATTACTTGTAAATTATCACTACTCCATTTAAATCTGGGTGATTGTTCGTGACTCCCATAAAAGTAGTAGACTAGGTAGTATTTACTAATAAATAACGTTTATTAATATTATTATTATTGTTTATTGTTTATTTACTAAAGTTAATAAACACCTGTACATTATGTTATATGTGTGAAATAAATAAATTAATTAATTAATACATTCTTAATTTAAATATACAAAGTTATTATTAATTATACGAGTACTTTGTTGGGCGTTTCGCATAAAAAGTGATATCATTATTATATGAAGTACACATGTTCATACTTACTGTAAATATCTGAGTAAAAAATATTATTTATTTATTTAAGTCCAAGCCCGGTATACTAAATATTATTCTAATAATAATTAAAATATCTCCATTTATTACTACTTTATATTTAACCACAAGGAGACTAGTACCTAGACACTGGTAACATTCCGAAGACCCGCCATAGGTACGTCCAAAGTCATAACCATTGTATGAAGTGGACAGGAAGGACTCACACGAATCCTAAACTGAGGGAATGCCGTTGATTGGCCCGCAATAACTCATGCTAGTGTCGTCCACTGACCGGTTTCTTCTCGTTACGAGGATTAGCGTTAGACCAGGGACCCACTACCGTCAAATCTTTGATATAGTGTCACCATTTTTGTTTGTTTTTTTTCACAAGGGCGCTAAACTGTAAAATATATGTTGTAAATGTAACATGTTTTTTTGTAATATTTATGGCATTTTTATTTAAAAAAACAATGGTCAAATAAAATAAAAAACGACTTTAAATTGAGTTTCATCCGCTTTTGTAGCAATGACTATAATTTTGCTTGTTGCTACGTTACTACCCCTGAGGACTAAGTTGGAACGCCTCGGTTAAGTATGTCTCCCTGACCATATCCTTCAAACCACAACACAGCAGCAAGAATACTGCTGTTATAAGGCAGAAAAAGGTGTGCCTGTGGTGCCTCCGTCGAACCGTAAAAGTTTCTTCAAAATAATATTGATGAATGCCTAAAATTTTATTAACCTTCCTATATACGTTTGTTTTATAAC
>DWNJ01001929.1:0-11211 GCA_018250275.1 Udranomia eurus
CGATGCTAAAACATTAAAATCCCTTTTAATTATCTATTTACATGTATACGAATCTGGGCTTATCTCGAGCAAATAACGTCTCACGAGCAGATGAGAAGTTTATTGCGCGAGCTTCTTTATACACACCAACCGGTAATCGAATGAGGAGCTTTGTTATCCATTCAATTAAAATCCACAACCATTAACTAATTCACGAACGCCGTCAATAGCGATCCTCCTTGTTATATTTACCCCACATGAGATTATAGTAGCTGGTGGACACTTTCGGCGGGTGGGTGTGGACTGGTGGCTGACCGAGGACCCGGTCGTTCATGGTCAAGATCGAGGCAGTACAGTGGCGGGCCTTCCGAGACGAGCAATACCACAGCACGCGCGCCTGGTCGTGCCTCTTCCTCGAGTTCACGAAGTAGGTGTTGCCTTCGTAGAATAGCAGCTTACCCCCTCTAGGCGTGTACAGATACTGGGCTCCACCTTGCAAATAATTGAACCCGTTATAACAATCGTCGGGAGACGACAATGATAGAAGAATTACATAGAAGTTACGTACATAAAAACTTACCTCACCAAGTTCATATAACGTTGTGTTTCAATTTGCAATATGTTTAACGTTAGAACATAAAAATATGTAGAACGTGCTCTAAAATATGCGTTGCCGCATACACAATACGACATTCCACTCAACTAGACAACTACTACTACTACAGTATTCAATGTTTAAACTAATACTACAGTGTAAATAATAACATAATTTAGAAATGGTGATAGGAAACAGGTGTAACCATTAAATTACACTGGCTCCGTAGACGTTTCTAGACGTCTGCATCGGTAATGTTTCAACGCGGCTTCATAATATTTTTTATATTCTAAATCTGTAAATAAACTGCAAACGTAACACGTCGCCATGTAAAAAATTTAACATTTATGATGATGCAGGTAAATCAAAGATTCAATGTGTGTTAATTTTTATTTTTTGTTAAATATCTTTTTTTCATTATAATCATTTCCTAATGCATTGACATTATATGTCGAACTACAATACATAACACCTATGTTTATATCCAAAAAACATAAACCCATTTACTCATTGAAACGTTATTTTTGACTAAAGATTATAAAATAATGAACTTATACTTCCAGATACCCGTAAAAATCACAGTACTAAATCAATTATTAAACCTAAAAAATACCAACCAATACCAACTTTGAACTTTAAATGCGAATATACATCACAATTATATTATTACACAAATGCACCATTTTGTGACAAAATATCAATATTTACTACATAGTCTATTGAAAAGTTACATTTGGTATTGCGTTTGTCAGAAACGTAATTTTTTTAAGATGTCCGGATGGCACTTCACGAGGCTATATATATATATGAGAATTAGGCGTATATGACCAACAATCACCATGTGTGGATAATATAGGTCACATTAGCCTATTTCATATATAAAGTGTGTGCATCTGTCAAATACAACCAACACCCAATAACTGACACGAGCCATGTGAAATCGCACCATAAGGTAAAATCCAAGTATGTGGGGTGGCATCCATTGATCGGTGGTTGCTGTCGTAGTTCAAGATATGCAAGTGGTTTTAACGCTTCGTTGAGAATTCACTTAAACTCTGACAAATGACTAATTTCAAAGAAATGTAACATTTCATAAAGACCAACATACGAATATGTTATACGAATAACATTGTACGTAGTACTTCTAAAATCTTATATATATATATATGTATTACAGTGTTATAGATATTACATATTTCCATACAACAGGACGGATTTGAAACATTTAGTTAAGCTGAAATAGGCCGATAAATAATAACGGTAGACAGTAGATAGGCATAAAAATAAATTAATACTTTATATTAATAATCTATAAACATTTTTACGGTAGTAATGACATGTACTCGTAATTTATAAGATGAGCTACTTGTAACAGTGATATAACTGCTGCTATTCTGATTTAAAATGCGTTGTAAAGTGGACACGTGCGTTGTAATATGGACATAATTTTTCATCATTCTTTGGATATATTTCTTCGATGCATCGCAAAATCCTGAAGTAATTTCCTCCATTAATATAAATCTTACACAGCAAGGAATATTTAACAAATGGTGAGCGGAGAGAGTAGAAACTCCTCTGCAGTAAAAAATCACAATGCCGTGCAATAAGGATGATATGTTGTAGTTTTAGGTACAGCTAGGGAGTATGCAATACGGGGCCAACGCGGGATAGCGAGGACGACATAATGTTGGTTAAATTTTATTTAATTTCTGTGACATAAAGCGTAAACGCCTATAAAATTGCATCCAAAATCTTCAGAATTAATCAGAATGGCGTGATCTGGTTACTTGCATCTTGAAACAGCTTTATGCGCCTCTGCTAACTATTTACCGTGTTTAATTAAAGTAGACAACGAGTATACGAGTATGTCCCATAGTTATAGGCGTAGACTAGATGATGACCGTGAAGGACTTAAGTGAGTTGTTAGAATGACAAGCATCAGATTTTGTTACGCATCACGCATATCAATATAACCAGTGAACATTAACGAGAATGTGAGATGGCATCAACTACAACAGTAAATAGTTTCTATGACGTGCAAAGAATTTCGTGGTACATATGAGAACATGGTACAGCCACCATCTTCCGATTCGACTATCCTCATCGCCATTGTATGCACCCGACAGGACTCCGCTACCTTCGTCTCCATATCAACTAGCAAACGTATAGTCAGAGAGCCGGCGAGGTTGCCCTAAGAACTTCCGCAGTAAACAGTCGCAATGACGTCTTGCTGCGATGCTCATGCTGCAAGTCGGCGCGTGGACCTTGGAGCCGCTGCGGCGTCGCCACACCAGCCCTCTGCTGCGGCGCCACCACGACACCGTCACCCTCGCCCTCCAGGTTACCACTACAACCACCAACATCGATTTATCTACTGTACATCAGTTTCAATTCAATGAATAGTCTTGTATTGCACTGCCATATGCGATGTCCGACATTAACATTTTCAACACTAAATTATCTTTAGTGTTGAACTACAATTAACTACAAAATTCTTTGCGGGAGATAGAATCATCGATATGCGAATTCAATCGAATATTTTTAATCTATTAACGCTCATTCGAATCCCAAAACATCATGTAAAAACAAGACTTCTTCATAACGTACTCAAGCGTCGATATAGTCTACTCATCCATGACTGGTCACGGTAGGCAAGTAGATCTAACAATAGAAAAGATACCGTGCATCACATACACATACAAAACGAAACCAACCCCAAGCATCTAATATTAGACCATCTGCATCATTAAAAATAAACGAAGCGATATCGATCATACGGCATCCGCAACCCAGCTAACCGCGTACACAAAGAAATCGCTTCTATAAAAGTTTCTTTTTATGGCGGCCATTAAACATTCGCGTGCGGAAGTAACGCAAAGGCGACCTTATTATTGCAACGGGATGTTATATTTTGACGAATAACGTGGGAGTGAGAGGGCCGTGGGGCGTGGGATGCTGGGTGTTATCGATTGGTGCCCCATCAGCGCTGGGCGAGCGCGCATGCCTGGTCTCGGTGCGGTGCCACCACGAGCTGCTAGCGTGCTCGACATACGACCCGCGCCACCCGCTACTGCGACCTATTTTAGGATCCCATGCCTGCAGGGTGGCACAACTCTTGCCCTAAATAACATAGATGTAATCGATTTCCTGCCTCCACCATAAGCCTACCGTTTCCTGTTCCCGCGGTTGAACGGTTATGCCGAAATTAGGATTGTACACAGATAATTATGTTGGTCAGAATAATAGTAATTCGAGCTACTTTACGCATCTCTATTTAATTAAGGAAAACCTTTCGCTTATGTGTCCCTCCGTGGTGTCCAAAGATCTACAGGTTGTTGCGAGTGTTAATTGGTATTATGCAGATTATCCCAACGGTACAAAGTTTTTAATTTATGTTATCCAAAGTCTGCAGACATTTTTGTAAAGTCGTGTAAATTTGTGGGCGAGTTTTATTTAATATATTTTAATTGTCTTCAAATTTTATATGGAAATTGCACATTTTGTTAATATATTGTTTATTTTCTGTTGATTGATCTATCGACATCTTGTAATGGTAGATTATTTTGAATTTCATAAATAGATAAAACATTTTGTGATATAATTAAACTAGGAAAATCAATTCATAAACTACACACAAGAAGCCATATCATACATATACATTATATATATACCAAAACAAAAATACAAAAGACATAAAATGCAAATAGTTCACTCGTACACAACACTCAAGTCGCGTCGCTTCCCCTCACAGAAAACTGAAACATACATCAAATACGCATCAATTTGATACGCGGAAAACATAAAATGGCGGCTGATCAATGTCGAGGGGGGTAGCGCAGCGCGATTTTCCTCAACGCACACATAGGCGAGGAAGGGCCGTACGTCAAAATTAGGGCATACATGGCGTAACTAGGCTGTAGCGCGGAGACAGCTCCCTGCGCCCTGCCAAACTTCCTTCTTTCATAACTGCGTGCCTCGTATCGATCCATAACAACTGCGCAACATAGCTCCCGTATTGAAGTGATTCAGCCGGTGTCGAGACTAGCGGCGGGCCCGCGAACCCTAATGCGTTGCTAAGCATTTGGGGAGGCTCCGATGAATCGCCCGCTCCTTGTATTCAATATTCGTCGCATTTGCTGCGTAGTTACCTATAATCTTTGATACACAACATTCGCTTGTAATTAGATTTTATAATCATGTTCGCAATTTAACATACGATACGTGTGTTATCGTTTGTTTACCGTAAAGGAACAGGGAAAAAAACTGATTTTTAAATTTGCGGCACATGAAGCTGGCGTATTCGTAGGCAAAAAAACACATGGTATCATCGAAAACCTTTAATAAACTTCCAAATCTATTCGTGGAAACTTCGTCAACACTTACAACTTAATATAAAACAAATTATTATTCTGTGACGACACGAAAGGGATCGCTGCGTACTTGAAATATACACAAAGTATTCTAAATTCTATGAAGGTCCCATTGAGTTCAATTTAGGATGATCATACGAATTCATACTCGCAGCGTGTTTACGACCTTATAAAACATTTAGTTTTAATATTGTTTAAATTCGTTAGCTAAGAGCTCCGGCCTGACGAGCTTAGCCCGTATATAATTTAAATTCGGACAACAAAAAAAACGTTTTCGCACTGTTTTCATATCGAATCTTAACATTTTGTTAACATTTAACAATATTTAATAACCTAAATTATTTTAATATCTTACTCTTTCCGGAATAGAACGAAATTCGACGGAATACAATTAAAATATCGGGATCTAATCTCTAACTTAACAAAACTTTTAAATTATAAAGGACTCATTAAAATAAGACATTCATTTCAATGTAACATATGAGTATAATAAAACGTTTGTACATAAATTATTTTGTCGTATCTACCTTAACACCATATTATGCGCTACCATATACTGTCATGATAATGCTATTGTGGTCAAATAGAAATAAAACAATTCACGACTGGCTAAAAATTAATTAATCGGTTACTAAATCTTTTTTTATCACTCATATTGGGATTGCATATGCGCATTAAACAATAAATAACGAAATCTACAATTGAAATTATTACTAATATCATATTCTCAAATTTTAAGTATGTCAAGTTAATTTTAAGTAACTCAAATATAACTCTAGAAGCGGGGAGATTTGTGACGTGTTTTCTTTCCGTAGGAACTTCAGGTTATTAAGGTGACGTTAAGTAAAAAAAAAACATTTAAAAATAAAAAAAATAAAATACGAAAACATAATTGTAAAAAAATAAATGCAACGTACAACTCGAGTATAAGTTTCCATAATTTCATCCAAAAAAATAAAAAATAAAAAAGGCCGCATCGTAAAGAAGAGCTAAGTATTTAAAATTAATCATGAACAAGCCCGGTTATAATTTTTTTTATGTAAAATAGATTCATGAGACACATCGCTACCTGTACCTGTGGTAGGTGTCTTTGCGCCTAACGTACTTCCCGTCTGGCGTGAAGTAGTAGCTGGGCGGTCCGTGGATGTGCCTCCCCCGGACCAAGTACAGCACGTCACCATCGCCCGACCTGGCTGGGGCCGTGATGACGTCAGCGCGGCAGCCGGCCATGTCGCGCGACGAGCAGTACCACTGCTTCCGCCCGTGAGCCTGCAGGTTCTTCAGGTAGAAGGTGTACCCGTCGTGGAGGAGCAGCGACTTCCCGGTCCGCGAAGGCACGTACACCGCCATCGCCGAGTCTGAACCCATCGGAGTACAGTCAAATTGCGACCACATTCAAAAAGACACTGTTAGTGTTAATACTCATTTATTTAAGACATCTACATTGTACAAGTTTCTTGAATATATACATGTATGGATACTATATACATGACTGTCATATAGCTTGCTTCGGTGTGGATCTATGCTATCGAGACACTGATACCCAATCAGTGCCTTAATCGCAATTGTTAATGAAAACTGTTACTGTTCCTTATATATAAGCAATGCATACGGACATCATACTTACAAGAACTTTACATCTTGTTTAGTATGAATTCCTATCTTTGCAAACAAATCGTAATGGGAGTGTAGAATGCGGATAATTATTTTCTAATTTCTCGTTTTATCTAATTAGATAAAATAAGATATTACATCGTAGGTTGTCGGGTTAATACTCTAACTAAACATGTCAGTAAACAAATCAATTGCAATAATCGACTTCGAATAACGGATTTATGATATGTGATGACATGTTATTAAATGTATCATGTAATTACTTGCTATTTTTGATACAAGAAACTTGCACCTTGCAGACAGTCGTTGTCTTATTTCTTGCTACGATTATTCCTTAAGTTTGTACCACTACGTTCTACAGTTAACCGCAACCATGTTATTTTTCTCTATATCACTAGTAGTAGTTATACTACAATAAATAATAAATAATTTATTAATAAAATGCGTTCGTTTTATAAACATTTATATTAACAATAAGTATTCGATTTATGACACTATCATTCCAAAACATACTTTTCCTTAGTAATATAGAACTGATTTCAACCAATATACATTTAACATCTAAATAGAATTTCTAAATATTATCTAAGTCTTAAATAACCGTCTTCGTGTCTATAAAAATGATTAGAATAGGAACTGACTCTCGTAACGAGAAATTGGCATGAACTTTCCGAATCGAAGTCTGTACAAAATATTTACAGATATTACTAATTTTACTTCGTCTTGGTCCAACTCAATCCAACTGTTTGTAACAACTGATGTATTGGGACGTTATACCATAAGAACATTACTTTCCTTTAAATGTCACAGCATAGCAACTGTGATGACGATACAGTCGATCTCATCATTACCAAATCTACAACTAAGACCACATATCTGATCTCACTTCGAACATCTGCATCTAAAGTCACTTGTTCTTTTCGAACCTTCTTGCTCCGTCTCCTCCTTCCCTTTCTTCTTCTTCGTCATCATTCCGGTCGGCTGATACTCCGAAGTCTTTCGCCGTACAACCGGAATATCTCGTGCAAGTGTAACTTGGAGAGAGTCACGCGCGGCGGGGTCGCTCGCGCTCGCATGGGTCAGCGAGCGTGGTTGTGAGAGCCGGTGACCGCGACCACCTCCCGGTGGAAGGTCCTGAGGGTCGCAGAGCACTGGAACTTGTTCCTGGACGCGCAGTACCACAGGACTTTGGGTTGGTTGCGGTACGCGTTGTGCGGCCGGTAGAAGTAACCGTTCAACACCAACTTCGGGTAACCCTTCTCGTTATATATCACTTGCACTGCAATATGTTGATACACATTAGTTGCGTACTATTATAATAAATCAAATAATAAAAATTATAAAAATTACTAATAATTACAATTCATACTATAAGCTTTGCGTATTCTTTCTTTTTTCTCCTTGAATTCTATCTGGAATAAAAGTTTTTACTGTGTAATTTATTAATATACGATAAAATATGAAGCCGAATGTCGTTGCAGTAATAAACTGGCGTGCCGGTAGCAAGGCGTCTTCAATTGTCTTGCATTTAAATCCCTGCTTCATTAATTTTATAATCATTAAAGCCGTAGAATCTGGCTCAGTTAGTAGATCCATCCGGGCTGCCGGTCATTTTGCCGTTTTTAGATACAACCGTGTTTAGTGAACACAATTTTGTATTAACATCATAAAATTCAACCCAAGAAGAAAAAGCTTACATAAGTTTAATTAATTTCAATGAATCTCGTAATGAGATTGAGACCTGGTAAAAAACATTTAACTTAAAAATCAGACGTGAAGAACATTTCTTCTAAGCAATAACTACGAACCTACTTAAGGAAAACTTTTAATTTATACACTGCCTAATCGTAATGAAGCGCTCGCCTCGTCTACAGATAGTAAAATTAGATACGAATAACATCTGACTATTCCACGACTACGTGGGTTCTGAGTGTGATAGAGCTGGTTTAATTAGGCCACCTGTACCAATTGGACGTTTATCTGATCTGGGAATAACTTTGAAAAACCGGTTTTTGTTAAGCACAAGCATTCCATTAAACATTGTAGAAGTGTTAAATGGAATCTAAGAATACGAGACATGACGTGGTGTTTCGAAACCATAATCGTAAATATATCATCGTAAACTGCGAAAAGTTGTTTGTTACATACGTGTATCGGTCATTGGTTCGGTCAAAAATAGTATTGGAAATGAGAAGTAAAGATAAATATAAATTTTAACGGGTTTAATATTCATATTTTTTTATTATTTAAAATGTATAAGGTACTGTTGTAAAAATATATATTACAGGCTTGGTCATGGAACGATTTCTTAGTTCCGTTGAATTCAAAACAAGAATTACTAGGTAATTGAAATTCTATTCTTATTGATCAAATATTATTAAAAACAAATATACGCAATTACGTAAATGGCGTATATAGTAATAGTTTATAATTAGCTTCTATAATAATAAATCAGATTAAAAGATATAATCGCTAGACATACATAAAAATATAGGCGTCGAGTCGAACCTTCATCTTTATACACGCTTTATATTTTGAAGTCGATTAAGAATGGGCTTTACTGATGAAAATACTCCGTACTTATAAGTAGTCTCAATATCAATGAAGTGCCCATTCACATACGACTGTACATGGACGCAGGACGCAGGATTATCAACAATAGTTATACAATATCAAAATATCATTTTGTAAAGGACATTAATTCAAGTCATTGCTACCCGACTGAGCATACAATATGTCAGATGATGTGATAACTAGTCCAAACACCACCAATACTTGAAGGGAGCATATACACTATAACTATAATCATATACACTATAACAATCATAAACCACCATTAGGCACTTTATGAGAGCATACACTATGTCAAATGGTGTGATTATTCGTGCGGCAGCGATGTCTCAGCTCGGAGAAGACGACGCGCTTGCCTCTGGTGTGTATCCTGGCACCACAGCCTCTGGCGCAAGTCCACCGCCGCTTGCTCCTGTACGCCGCGTCCAACCGGTACCAATGACCGCCCATCTTCAACAACTGGTCCTCACCGCCGAGCCCCGATGATGCTGCATAACAATTCATCACATGACAACCACAATAGATTAATAAACCAACCGTTCGAACAAAACAATGGACTGGTATTTGTAACAAAGTAAAATTATAATACTCTTTAATGCTCACCAAACAAATTTAAAGATAAAGAAGTGAAAACAAGGTAAATAAAGATAGCGATCTCTTCCAGCGAACCGTGTGGTGCAGGATGGTTACAGAAGAAATACGTAGGATCTCGATGTAACGTGCAACGAAGAACGTGTAGTGGCGGGAAGGAAGACCGTGGAGATAGTGGAGAATAAAATAACATATGGTGTTTGTTGTATAATTTATAAACAAAAAATATTGCCGTATCAATCTTATATAGATATAAATATATAGATTATATCAAAGGCAATTACATACATGGTTACTTTGGTTCACACAAAGCCTAGATAGTGGTTACAAAATCAAATAAAATAAATATAGTTAGCTGCATAGTCAGACATTAATATATTTCAAGTAGATATAATTCTATAGAAATAGTTTGGCTACATCTCAAATAGCTACCCACCGACACTACAATGAGTAACAAAAGGTTACTCGCTACAACGTAGTACATAGTAGGTACATATACCTAAACTACATTCATAATATACTCGTATATAAGTCTCTATTATAAAAACTATCGCTCGTATTATTCTGTTCATAAGCCGGTATACATTTATCCTATGGTATGCTACCTCTACATCTAAATACAAATGATAAATATCGGAGTATTTAATAACATCAGCTATCAGTCGTGCCGCAATCTACGCCGCGGACAATAAATAGAATTTTATAAAAAAGCTTCAACAAGACGGCTACGCTATCATTAAAGCTATACATTTTGTATACATATTTCTAAATATTTTGGTAAGAGAATATTGCACACCAATATACACAGTGATTATAATATTAATAGCATTTCCGATTCCTAAAACTACGAGTATAAGCCGCTAAGGCATTTGGTACAAGGCGATCGTAGCGTCCACATCGGACACTTCATTTTATCCGATCGAATTCGGGACAGCGTCATAACGCCGAAAAATACACTTATCTTCTACTAGCAAATAAATGTAAATCAATAAAAAAGGAATAAAAGCAGGTACTTGACATTAATAATAATAGAGTATCTAAATATTAACAAAGTCTCTAACTTTGGCATTTTAACATAATAAAAAGAAACATCCCCTCGGGATTTAATCATATCGAGTCTTTAAAAGGAACAATATTCAGGACTTAGTTTATCAATAGAATATACTTAGAATACTGCCAACAGAGGAACTGAAACTAAATCATATAGAACATGACACATCGTCCATGGGCCCTCACACGAGAACACTATCAGTTAGCGACACTCCAAGTTCGCGATCAATTCCTGGATTCCAGGATACCGCGGAACAGGAGGTCGCGCCAGGCCTAGAGAAGCAGCGCGGCGTGCGGCGCGGCGGGCGGGGGTATAGCTGGCACAGCTCGAACCGTCCGCAGAGCACTGCTCTCCACGATCTTGTATTTACCCATCGGGTCCACTTCGAACCGCCTGGACTCATGCTTCGCCGGATTGTACGTGGCGGGATGGTTGTGACT
>DWNJ01001930.1:0-11208 GCA_018250275.1 Udranomia eurus
CATACTTAATCGAGGCGTTCCAACTTAGTCCTCAGGGGTAGCAACGCATTTGTGGTCGACCTAAGAAAGAACTTCGAGTCTGTCTTGGGTTTATTACAGATGTCCATGGGCGGCAGTGACCACTTACCATCAGGTGGACTGCATGCCCTTTGCTACCTCCCAGTCATAAAAAAAAAATGTGTGTAGAGTTTAAGGAAGGTGTGCAGAGAAAATTTATTAAAAAAAAAACTACTACTGTAGATCAATAAATTAAGCTACATAATGTAATTAAATATTGTTCAAGTATACTACTACTACTATATATAAAACAAATAACGATGTGTGCAATTTCGTTGACAGAAACGGATACGACCAGAGACGAGCCGGCTGAGGTCTACGTGTTGTCCGTCGCACCCCGACCGTGAGTATATTTTTGTATAAGTGTGACGACACGCCCGTACAGTCATTGGGTTATATTCCATACTAGCTGGCCCGGCGAACTTCGTACCGTCTCCGTCTTCGTCCCACGTTTTTTTTTATTTTGAACCGATTTTTATTAAACAAACACTAAATGTTAAGTGAATCTTATTCCAATATATCAGTGAAAACCGCATTCAAATCGGATCAGCCGTTTCTGAGATTAGTGTGCACAAACGCACAGACAAACAGACAAAAATTCCAAAAGTCATTTTTAAGTTCCAGTCTCTAATAAAGACCCCTGAAATGGTTTTCTTTTAGGTATCTTCCATGTACAGACAGCAATCACTTACAAATGTATTATATGTAAAGACTATGTGGCGTGTACACAGGTAATTTCAGAAATACGGATTCAATACACTTCGCGTTAATAATAATCGCGTTAATGATGATCCGTTGATGATGTGCAACTCCTAATAATATGGACAAATATTAGAAAAAGATTAAAATTCTTGGAATTAATTTAATTATTAATTAATTGAACTTCACTTGCGTCTTAATGTACCTATATTGAAAGAAATTAGTTGTGATTTACAGACTATTTATAAAAATAGATAGTCCGTGAACTTACTGTACTTGTAACTGTTACTTTCTATGTTGCCAGGGAGGGCGAGTCCTCTCAGGACAGCCGCAGGAACGAGCTGACGCAGCAAAACGATGGGTCAATCAGACTCCATCCTCACTTCCAGGTACCATTTTATCTATCATATTTGTAATTAACATTAAACGTTACAGAATCTTTCCTTATGTATTACAAGGTATTATCATCAATATGGGTCACTGTCCTGTGGGTTTAGTATCTGAGAAAAATCGGACTGTAGAAGCAATCTATACCTTACTAGCTGGCCTGGCGAAGTTCCTACCGCCTCCCCGTCCCCGTCCTCGTCCCACAACTGTTTTTTATTTATGAACCGATGTTTATTAAACAAACACAAAATGTTAAGTGAAGCTTACCTATACCTAATAATAAATAAAAGCGCATGTTCGTTCGTTCCAGGTGGTGTGCGGCGGGGAGCTGCGCGCGCTGCTGCTCCGCGCGCCGCCGCCGGGCGCGCCCGCCGCCGCGCCCGCGCCCGCGCTCGCGCCGCCGCCCGCCAAAGTGCACACGCAGGTGCGCCCGCACGTGCACGGAGGATGTTAGCCGCTAGCAGCTGGAGGATGTTAGCTAGCTGCTAGCAGCTGGAGGATGTTAGCTAGCTGCTAGCAGCTGGAGGATCTTAGCTAGCTGCTAGCAGCTGGAGGATCTTAGCTCGCTGCTAGCAGCTGGAGGATGTTAGCTAGCTGCTAGCAGCTGGAGGATGTTAGCTAGCTGCTAGCAGCTGGAGGATGTTAGCTAGCTGCAAGTAGCTGGAGGATATTAATTAAGTGCTAGTTGTATTTATATATCGACGCTCGAAAGGATTATTTTTAAAGCCATACATAAATTTTTTTTAAAGCCATACATACTAGTAATTTTATTAACCCCTCCAGCTAAGCTCAAGGGCTTGCGTTAGGAGTGGGTTCACGTCAGTAGTGCAATGGGGGAGTGAGGATCGAACGCACGACCTCTCGATCGTAAGTCCGCCACACTATCCACACACTATTGCCGCTTCATCTAATAATTGTACTGCTATAATACCCAGGATTTTTAAACATTATTTACACCCTTTTTTATTTGTTATTTATTGATGGATTTCAGTTTAAATCAGATCAGAATATGTATAAACCTCGAATAATTTAAAATATAGCTTAGTCAATTTTGCCTTCCTAGCGTCGATATGTTAGCTAGCTACTATTTGTAGTTTGGATGTTAGCTAGCTACTAGTTACAAGGAGTGAGATAGCAAACGAGCATGCTGTCCACTTGACAGTAAGTGCCCATGGACATCTGCAGTCAACACGAGATAGAGTCCGAAGTTATTTCTTATATTAATCACAAATGCGCTGCTAACTGAGGATTGAGTTGAAGCGCCTCGATTATGTGTTTCTCGCTTGCCACACCCTTTAACCCAGGACACAGTAGCAAAAACACTACTTTTATAAGGCAGAAATAAGTATGGCGGTGGTGCCGGAGACGAACCGTAAAAGGTTACCAAAAAAAACAAAAGGGAATGAACTGTTCTTAATTAATAACAAGTCATATTTTTAATAACAAATGTTAAAAGTCAATATTAATCCATTTTAATTCGTTTCATAATAATGTTTACAGGTTGACTACATACACTGTCTGGTGCCGGACCTGCAGGAGATAACCGCGTGCTCCTTCTACTGGGGCAAGATGGACCGGTACGAAGCGGAACGGCTGCTGGACAACAAGCCGGAAGGTGGTTTTTTTTTTATAATATTGAAGCAAACGAGCATGCAGTGCACCTGATATTCATATAATCATTCACACTCTAGAAATAAAAATTCGGTTCCAAAAGTGAACAACACGTGTAGATACGCGATAACTTGGTAACTAATAATATAACTTGGTAGACGCCATATGCTGATTTTCTCTAGATATAAGGATAATTTGGGAGAGATGGGAGGGTATTGAAAACGTCCAGTAATAAACTACCACGCCCATTTACTTTTTTAAGTACGAACACTCTTACTTGTCACTTATTCACGTAATGGTTAAATGAATAAATAAATTCATTAATTCATGCATTGACTTCCTGTTTTGGGACTTACATCTATTGATTTGTTATTTCATGTATTCATGTCAACTTCCACCAGGCACATTCCTTCGTACATTCATCCATTTATTTATTTATTTATTTATATTCATTACATGAATGTTCATAAAGTTACAAAATGCTATAAGCATTCTCCTGCAGTCAGTTAGGACAAACAGAAATGAAGGAAATGAATGTATGTATCGATTTGTATGTGTCCAGGCACGTTCCTGCTCCGCGACTCGGCGCAGGAGGAGCACCTGTTCTCGGTGTCGTTCCGCAAGTACGGGCGCTCGCTGCACGCGCGCATCGAGCACTACCAGCACCGGTTCAGCTTCGACTCGCACGACCCCGCCGTGTTCGCCGCGGACACCGTCACCGGACTCATCGAGCACTACAAGGTGCGCCCGTCTCGTTCGCCGTGTAGACACTGAACGAAAACAAATACATATTATTTAAATCGATTATGAACAATCAAACGTTTTATCCTCGTTATCACGTGACCGCAAACGCCGCATGCGTAACTCGTAGGGCATTACGTCACACAAACAAGGAATATCATTTGACATTTTTTGTTGCTTCATACATTGAATAGCGTCCGATGTTTGTGTTTAGAGGCGCGTTACGTGACTGCGACGACCTTTTTTTGAAGAATTTTGAAGATAAAATTTATTTTTCGATTTTAAATTATTATATAATATGTGATATTTTTAGTAGAAATAGTTAATATTTAGTATGGTAAGACCAGTCCTTCCACCACTATGTCTGGTTTATCAATTTGAATATATTATATATGATGGTATTTACCGTTAATTCATGCAATATATACTATCCTCACAGGACTCATGCATACAACAATTATAAACCATACATTCCGCCACCCAGGGATGTGTTAGCGGAAACTTGCGAAGTAGTATTTCCGCATAGTGCCATCCGATGCAATGTATTAAAGCAATGTCTGTGGCAGGACCCGGCGTGCGTGATGTTCTTCGAGCCGATGCTGACGGCGCCCCTGCCGCGCGCCGAGCCCTTCGCGCTGCAGCAGCTCGCGCGCGCCGTCATCGTGTCCCACACCACCTACGACGGT
Source organism: Udranomia eurus (assembly GCA_018250275.1). Taxonomy (NCBI): domain Eukaryota; kingdom Metazoa; phylum Arthropoda; class Insecta; order Lepidoptera; family Hesperiidae; genus Udranomia; species Udranomia eurus. The sequence continues at coordinate 4,182 of DWNJ01001930.1, forward strand.
ACGTGCGCCGGCCCCACCCCGCACACTGTATTGCTACGGGCACATAATACTAGTGTACACGTCGTCTAGTCTGAGAATGCACGCCCCTCCAAAGTCTACCCACACATGCAACTTTTTATAAGCTAATATTTCGATATGCAGAATTAATTAGTTCTTACGTAAACAGTATGAGTCACGCAAGTTTTCAGATGTGTTGATCAACCAGTATATAAGTAACTTGACAGTGTGGGCATATAGTACCGTAGGATTCGTACCATATACTATATTTCAGAATACGACAGATCACCCGATCAGTTGACCACTTCGGACGTGTTCAAGTTTAAAAAAAAATAGACAACACATACATAGTGAAGAGTTGCTATAAATAAGATTATGCTTTTACAAATTAAAATGGTTTTTGAACGTGGCTGATCTGTGCAGGCGTGGAGCAGCTGCCGCTGCCGGCGCGCCTGCGCGCCTTCCTGAAGGAGTACCACTACCGGCAGCGCGTGCGCGTGCGCCGCCTCGAGCCCGACTACCCCGCCTGCTAGGTGACGCGCCGACGATACTTGCTTTATCATTTTATTTATTATATTGTAGCACCAAACGAGCTTGCAGTCCACCTGCTAAGTGCTCACTGCCGCCCATGGACATCTGTAATCATCGCGAGACGGGTTCGAACAAAGAAGTTCGCTCTTGGGTTGACCTTTGTGATTTTGTAGTGTTTTACTACCTCTGACTATGTTGGAACATCCCAATTAAGTATGCACTTCTTTACTACTTTTTGAAGTTAAACTCTTCTACGACCTCTTATTCACACGAAAAGTTTTTTTAACGTTAAAGGTAACGTAACGTTAAAAAATTAGGTTTCCATTGGTCAAAAAACATCACTCTAAAAAACTTTACTGGCATCCTTCTTTCCACGTAGTACAAACAGTAGTAACGTAGCAGTACAAGAGGGGGTAGCGAGCTGCCCAGCTGCGTGCTACCCCCTCGCAGTCGTTCTCACCAGCACGTTCCCCCGCAGCCCAGGTCGTGCGCGCAGCGGGAGCTGCGCTCGTGCATCGAGCAGCTGCGCGGCATGCACGCGCAGCTGCAGCGCGCGCGGGACCCCGACTACGTGCCCGTCCTGCTCGTGCGCCAGGCGCTGCGGGGGCTGCGGGACCACCAGCCGCTGCACTGAGCGCTGGGGCCGCTGCACATGCTGGAGTGCGTGTACAATTAATGACTCCAAGTAAACATATAATAAGTAGGGTAAAAGTGTGAAGCCCTGTTGACTGAAGTTAACTGTACAGTTTAGTTCAGTATGAAAAACTTTTAAAAGAGTGAAATTTGTGAAAATGTGTGTCATCGATTATAACAACAGGAGCAAGTTGAAACTGGATTGTGATGGTGCAAAGATATTTGATCCAGTGTGAAGATGTTTGTAACTATTGTGTATTGTACTGGTGCTAGTGCACAGTAAAATATGTGGTGCGGAATGGGAAGATTCAGTGTTCTGTGACAGTGTTAAAATATTACGTCTATGATAGAAGTATATACTGCTATCTGTAGTGCTAAGTAAACTTGAGGGGGTATAAAGCAAAGAAGTTTTATAAGGTCAGCTTTTACTTGCACATCTGTTAAAATTAATAATAGGTCATGCTGAGAAGAATATCATTTTTTTTTGGAAATAAAATTGGCAGTTGTGTAATATTGCGATTATTTTGGACAAATAATAGGACCGCTATAGTTATTTTGATAATGGCCATTGAAAAGGTAAATGAAAATGTTTGTTTTGAATTGAAATAACAATGTAATTATAAAGCTTTAAATTACAATTCACTTTCTTTATAAAATATAGCAAAATAATAAGATTAATCTTTGGCCAAATTTTCAACTGTTTGTGACCAGTAACGGTTTAACTATATGTTAACGTATTAGAGTGTGTGGTGATAATAATTTGTAACCTACAGCAAAATAGCAAATTCATATGTTATAAAAATGTATTGATAGTGTGTGACCTTTTAAAACGGGGCCATGTAGACAAAGTAAGACTACTTCAATTATAACAACAATTTTGTAACAATATTAAAATGATAAAAGTATTTATAGTTGTGTATACTAGGTTCTAGCATATTTAATGTTTATTAAAACAGAGGTAATATTAATATTAACTATTATTGGGTGTATGAGCGGCCCTCTTGTACAGAAAATGCCCGCTAGGAATTAAAATCTGTTTAAACAGTCTAGAGGTAATTATCTAACAAATGTATTATTAAAATCCAAAATGTATATTAAAATTAAATAATTTTTATTTGTTACTGTAAATATAATGTCATTACGAATGTACGATATGTAATTTATAAATTAATTGATAGGTATTAAATCGTTGCATAAAAATGAACAATTTTGTTTGCAAATTTTATATTGCATAGGTTGAACCGGACCTCTGGAGAAGTGTAACTTAGCCTTAAAGGACTTTCTTAACCTTGTAAACATTATTCCGGCTGATCGTAGAATCTTAGTTTAGCCTATCTGAATAATTTATGTTTCCGTAAGTTTCATATTATCAAGTGGCAACATCATCTATGATGGACTTTAAGTAGGTCTACAGTTAGATGAATTAAGTTAATCTCCATGGGCGGTAATAACCATTTAATATCATGTATTACCATTGACCACAATTAATAAAATTCAATTTCATCCATGCATCCGTGCAATACTGTGTTATAATTAGACATATTTCTGAAACAAAATTTTAAATACATTATATCCTCATTAATCTTTACACAAATTTGTACTTTTATTACTCAGTTAGTTAACATTAATTCACAGTGCTATTATGAAATGAGCAAACCGCTACCAACGTAACAATGAGCTCTAATTAACATACTTTTAATTGCTACGACGCGGGCGCGAGAACGACGTGCGAGACTCTTTCGTTCCAGCCCATATTAACATTCCCACATTATTTTCGTTCGAGCCTCTTCTTTTGTGCGTCTCGTACCGCCTGCTTCCTATATCAGTCCCTGATGTTGCAGGTGTTTGTCTCAGTATTAGTTTATAAAAATATTTTGTGATACAAAAAAATTACTGTGTATTCTTCATTGTTGTCAATTCACTTGTTAAAGTTGCATCCACATTGGACGTTTGAGGCGCAATCAACAAAGTTCACTTTAAAACGAAAGCTCGACTTTCAACGGTAAATGTATGTTGTTGCTCGCGCCATGCTTTTATATGTTTAATAAAACATAATACTGCATGGAACAATTTTCTGTCTACACACACAAATCAGATTTTATTTTCCGAAAAAACCCAGTGAAAATACACTTATATCTATATAAAGTATAGCCTATGTTCTATAATAATGTATAAGCTGTATCACTGTAAATTCTATTATGATGTGTAAGACGTGTTACTGTTTTATTTAAATTTAGTGCTTTTTGCGTGAGAGCGCAAGAAACATCCTCATAAACGCTCGCGTTTATGTTTGTAGGATGCATGCATATCTGAGAAAAGTACACTACATTTTTACATAGTTATTGCTACATTAAGCAACGTTAACTGCAACACTACGATCACTGAATTTTGTCTATTTGCTAAGAAAGAATTATTATCTTGATTATATTCGTTGTATATTTGTTCATAATCTACGATAGTTGATTAATGTTTAATCGATTTGTATTCGTATTACTGTGTGTAATAATCGTATTTTATCAACAACGGCCAGTGTAATGAATGTGAATTATTTTATTGTTTTGCGTTGCCCGGCTTGTCTTCTAGCACTTGCGGTACATAATATATTAGTCTATACAGACTATTGTCTGTGTAATTCTGTATAATTAGACTCGCAAGTTTTCTTCATGTTATACGTTTTTTTGCGATTTTCGGAAAACTGATGATGATGTTTCGCAAGCCATTACCGTTCATACATTGTGTATTTATCCTTATTCTTACATCTGCACAGGATGAAGTAAGTCTCCGAACAAAATTATTAGAATTTTAACAATATTAAAAGTTACTTAGTACTCAGATCGTCAATTAAGTTTTATTGGAAGCCTACCTGCCAATGAGTACGGTTGAAGGTTCGCAAAGCTATGTATTGTATCACATCTGTACACATGTTTATTACATTTGTAGTTGTGTGTACCACGTGAGAACCATATTCGTACCGTATGAGAACTGTATTTGTACCATACGAGAATCATATCTGTACCACCTATAGATCTAGTTGTCGTAGTGAGAGATTAAGCTCACCAGTCTTCTAATTTGGGCGCGCAAATGAATAAAATGATACACAATGAGCTTAGATGAACGGAGAGATACTGTATACACATTTACATACAGACATAGGTACATACATATTTATTGTTAATTTATGACTTTAAAGATCTTCCAGTCTAAAAGAGCACGCCCATCCACTTAACAAAATTATTTTAATGTGTGAAAGCGTATATTTATTACAACTCTTGACTAGTGTGTGTAGGCTATTTTTCTTTAAACTCAGTCTCGACCGTGCACTCGTTGGTCAACTAATAGTGCGATCTGTCACTGTCTCTGTCACTGTGGTTGCACGAATTGTACGACTTGTCAACTACTATTACTATTGTATTCTAAGACTTTGGAGGGACGTGCATTTTTAGACTAGAACATGTATAACATAATTTAAGATGCGATACGATTATAACATCTGTTGTATTCTCTTTGATAATTTTATCAAGTATTATTGAAAACTTACTTATTTTATTAAATGACTCTTATATATGGTGTTTTGACTGGGACGGTGTCGGAAGACACAGCTATGTCAGATAGAGAGAAAATGTGTTTGTAATTATTTATACATTTTATGAAAATGGTGCGTTCTTTTTACAAAGAAATGTTTGCTAAAAAATTTGGAATTGTCGAATGTAAAATAGATTTTATACAAAATTCTCAAACATGATTTAATGTTGAATTTTTGACCAAGGTACCCTATTAATATATAAAATAAATAATGTATAAAAGACACGACAGAGGGTTGATTTTTTATGAAAAGAATGTCCGTTTTGTATGTGACAGATTAATGATGACCATTTTTTCGTATGTTATACTCACTCTCTCTATACGATATAGATTTAGATGTCTCCACACCGTTTCAGTTACAAAATATACTATCAAACTGTGTTTTTGATCAATTACTAGCTGGCGGTTGGGGACTGATCAAGTTTTGAGATTATGATTTTATGGTGGACCATTTCTTGGTTGTCCGGAGGCACCACCGTCACACCCTTATAACAGCAGTGTTCTTGCCGTACTTCACCGAGGCGTTCCAACTTATTCCTAAGGGAAAGGAATGGATTTGTGATCGACCTAAGAAAGAACTTCGATCCTGTCTTGGGGTGATGACAGACGTCCATGAGCGGCCGGAACCACTTACCATCAGGTGGACTGCGTGCTCGTTTGCTACCTCCTAGTTATGAAATGTGGTATGGAGATAGTTTAGGACTCAGATTTTTATATAAATACAAATTTACAATTAGTTTAAAAATGTTTACATTTCACATTGTTTTTCATCTGTCGTCACAACGTAGGTTTTTGTGAACGTGCATTGTAAAATTTAAAAATAACATGCTAAATAAGCTGGAGGTTCTTCTTAAAAAAATGTTCAAAATCAATGATTGGATAAACATGCCGTTAACTACAATCGTTTTTATATTTATCCCTTAATAAATTAAAACTTGTCACATTTTTTGATAATCCACCCGCATTTCTTCTATTTTACATAAGGAATTCCATGACAAATTATATAAAAAAGACAAAGCAATTGCTTAAATGTTTCAATTTCCTTAGACCCGATCAAAAGATGGAAAGGATATGAGCATGATCATTGCAGGAGACACGGGATGACCGAGGATACGGAAATGATAAGATCTATGGTTAAGTAGGTAACTATCGTGACTCTTAAATATTACAAGAAGAATACGAAAAATATCGTATTGGCAATTAATGCAATCGTTGCATTCAAGATCATTGCATTGAAGAGCTCATCAGTGAAAAAGTACAACACACAAACAAAACACTCAATAAACACAGACGAACAGATAGACGGTCAAAAGCTTTTGAGTAAAACAGTTTCCTTTATGAGTTAAAAATATTAGAGGTAACAGTTATAGAATGCAATGCAGATGAAAAGAAAAGTTAGAACAAATATAAAAAAGCATTCACTCTTACGTTTTTATACTCGCTTTTTCCTCTCATAAAAATTGCCCCTCAAGGTGAACGAGTCAAAGCCAAGAGACGAATGTGAAGAAAGAGGTTGCCTTGGCCTTCCGTCTTTGAATGCGTGGAGCTTTAGAAATAGCTTGATTTCCACGTGTAAATTGAAAGAATGTTTTCGTTTCAAATTGTTAGTGTTACCTGTTGCTAATGGTTGCAAGGGTTTTGACTACTAATAGTCTCTTTTTCAACAGTCTTAACAACTTTGGTGTTTTATTTAGAACCAAGTTTAAGTATAGGTCTTCCAGGTTGAAAATGCACGGCCCACTAAACAAAATTATTTTAATGTGCGAAAGCGTTTATTTATTACAACTCTTTATGTATGTGTAGGCTATTTTTCTTTAAACTTTTCCGTGAACTCATTGGTAAAATAATCGGCGATCTGTCATGTTAAAGAGATTTAGACTCGACTTGTCAGTTTACTTATGCACTGGTTGGCTCTTTTCGTGATTTATACTTTTTATCGAAATATTATTAATTTATAAAAAGTTGCACGTGTGCGTAGAGACTTCGGAGAGGCGTGTATTTTTAGACTGGATGATCTATACGTTTGCTGTTAATTTAGTTGTATGCTTATTAATGTGACGACTATATGATTTGATATGAACATATTTTAGTTATTCATACTACATTTTTAACATCAATCAAGGTTGAAGCATAGTAATCTAACACGTTATTGTACATAGGTACCTCTGTATCTGTAAAATATTCTTACGTAATCAAACATATTTTATTCCACTTACATTTTTTGTAAATATAGTGTAAATCATTATACGAAATAGGAATGAGTGTTACTAATTGTTTCAAAAAC
>DWNJ01001931.1:0-11207 GCA_018250275.1 Udranomia eurus
TCGTATATTTCTTGTATTTATATTTTTAGATATCTGTAATGCACCATTTTTCCAAATATTTACTACTTTGACCAAACAAAATATTATGTAAATTAGCAAACGTTTGTATTTTGTAGAAAAAGGTGTAAGTGCTTTTTATAACTGCTCTATTTACTAGCAAGCCGTATTTTAAAATCAATAATCGAGCCATTACCATTCCAAGAATGTGCAATATTCACTTCGCTGTATTAGGATTATGTAGATATGTATGAGGAATTTTAATGACTTTCTTTTGTAGTTTGAAATGATTTTATTGTCATTTGCAATAATCGATTACGTAACAACTATTAAGCAATGACAATTTAATTATTCATCAAATCAGTATCTTATTAAAATTCATTCAAATTGTACAATATAGGTATTTTGTCTATTCATAAAAGTTTTCTGTTTGCCCGTGTCTACGATTGACGAAGACAAAAAGAGTACCATTTCACCTACTTTGACCTAGCGGCGCGGCTAGGGTCGTTTGAGCCAGCGGGGTGGAGGAACGGAGACGTCGTGTGTTACGCAAGTGATCGCTCCAGACCAGAGATATTTGGATAAGTTGCGTAAGGACGGGCCCGTGATCCCGCGTCTGGCCGATCACCCCGCAGTTCATTAAACAACAGTTCATTCGTCTCTGACTCACTCGAGGTCAATATATACACATAGCTTTTTAATTTACTGACACCACATTAAAACTTGATTTACTATGCCAGGTACTGTTGGAGAAGTGTACGTGTACGATTATATTTATCGAGGCGTGTAGTGTTATCACCAAAGAGAATTGAGTCTTGTTAATTTCGCGTTTTTTACCGATACAATACATATAATCAACAAGTACTGACGTAATGGTCACTTTATTGATGAAAACATAATATGCGTGCTGGCGCGGATAACGGAAATCGTACACTATTTTTTTGTACACGTGAATTAATAGTACATTTGAACAAATATGACGCAAAAGGCTATTCAAAACCGACAGCAGTATGTAAACACAGGTGACGCGGAATACGTAATTGACGACATTGGTATCAGATTTAGCTCGTAGGTAGTTATTTAATTGCGGTTAACTTATATCAATAAATACCTCTTATTATCGATAATTAACGCGTTGTAATTCTGAGACTTGATTGATTTATACTGTTTAACTTTTTATGGCTAGCTCAATATAGAATAACAATTTCATAACTCGCACGTAAATACTATCACAGTTATAAATATATTAGTTATTAAGCTTCAATTGTGATAAGCAATTGCGCCGGACTATATTTAATTGTGTAGGCTTTTGGACTGACTTTATGCATATTTTGTATTGTAAAGTCATTAGCATACTAAAAATAAATAAGCGTTCATTTGACCTGCGCGTCTCCCCCCCATGACCTTTCCTGCTCTGAAAGGTTGTATAGGATATTTTATGGTCATATTCACAACTGTGAATAGGTACTTAAACAACTATAGATTGACTCTATACTATAAACTATATATATTTTTGTCCATTGACAAGTTTCCGTAGAAAAATGGCCATTCGATTATTAGATTTAATAATAATAGTAATATGGAGATTTAATGCTAATATATTATAGGTTGTAAGGAAAACTCAATTAGGGGTTCATGATCCCTAGCTGTGCACTGTCGAAAGTTCTGGAGGTTAACGGTATATGCCCTCCGCTAGGCATCGGCCTGCGGGGACGTTGACTCGTTGAGATTCACTAACCGGGGTTATTGGGTACCTTCTCTATCCAATTCCAAATCATTTTTAACACGCTTTTATTGGGTCGATCTGTAACTATGTAATAAAATCTAAGAATCCGAGTTACACGCACTTCTAATTGTTGTATCCTCATGAAGCTTGGTAGTTTATATGTAGATTAGATGATAATACAATATTCTGGTACCATCGAGCTGGTCAGATGATGGAATTGGAAGGTACCCGATGGAACCTTGGATTTCCCACGAGTAAACAAATCGATTTTGGGCATATTACTTTCGTTTTAACATATTCTGTACATTTCTCCTGATGACGAGGACGTATGATTATTATGGTACCATGAGATGATGGGACTTGGATGCGTTTTTACATTTTTTAACGATTAATTTATTACAAATACCAGATATCTTTATATCGTCGCTTGACTTGATTGATTTCGATTTTTTTTAGTTGGTTTATCGACTTATCATTTCCGTCAAATATTAGGTACATGTAAGGTTTACTGTAAATATTTAAATATGTTGTGCTATAAATCTAATAATGTTGTACAATGAAGATTTTAATATTACGATATCTTTAAATATCTATACTTTTAATTGATATGATATATGTTATACGCATCGTAACACAATTGTGGTTCAGTTGAATAGTAAAACTTCGTGAAGGTAGCGCCTATGCGAAAATTCTTCACAATGTCGGGCACGCACCCCAGCTAGCTACAAGGTGTGTTCACCCCACACGCGACCTTCTGCAGGTCGATTCGAAACAGATAATTGTAGGTCACACTACGCCGAGCCGGCCGAGCGTTTCGCGGGTTCAATGTGACAATAACTTTCAGTAATGTCAGTATTTTTACTTCACCTCACGTGTCTAAACGAATTAGGCACTGAGTTGAGGATTTTGTGATGTGATTAAAATTTGTAGTTGTTTTAATTGCTCGTCCTTTCCTTGTGTTTTAAGGATTCCAAAAATGGAATGATTGTTTAAATAATATCATGTTTGCTTTTTTTAATACTTCAAAGCGATTGTTTTAATGCCTTCAACGTTATAAGGGCGTTGAATTTTTGCATTGCCTATGTATGGCAATATTATAATGAATTGTGTAGGCGTTTTTTAATATTATAAAGAAACAGAATTTAATTCTTGTTGTCTTGAGATGAAGTTTAGCCACGTGTTGTTTACTAAATGGGTGTTATACAAGAAACTTTGTGACCACTGTCCTAATGTTTATAAATCAAATAGTATCTTATGGTTAGAGCAAATGTGTGCGTTTTATAAAACTATTCAGATTATCTAAATTCGTATAAGAATTTAGAAGAAATTGTTTACATATAATTCATCAACTGCTGTGTAGATCATCCGTATGTAGGAGTCACATTATCAGATCTACATGAGTGAACGAATATAGAAGAAAAAAACTTGTCAATGGTTCTAATCAACAACGAGTATGTATAAGCGTACGCAGTGTTACGCATCGTGACTCTATTGTTTTTTGTTAAAATCAGTATGACATCAAATAACGTAACGTAACGTTGATATTTAATTTGCGATAGTCCTGTCTGAGCTACGTATTTAGTTAGCTCACGATAAGCGTTGGGTAATGTGTTACCTACCTACCTGAGATAAACGTTACCAACGTTTAAATAAATCTACGAGATTGGAACTAGGTACTGAGTATCAAGAGTCGAGATAAGAAGTGTTACGTAAGTCTGAGATACAGAAAATTGATTGTAAAATCATATACTGTTGTACTTCAATGTCCGTAGAGTAAACATTATCGATTTTAGTTATTTCTTTCGTAGCAAGACCAAAGGGCAAGGTTGTACTGTAACGAAGAGCGTAGTTGAATGCCAATGTCGTTTCGTGCACGTGGCTTCAGTTTCGACCATATTTTCGTATGCGTGAATGTTAAGATATTTTCACGGCCCTTCTAATCAGTGGGAACATGACGTTGTAGGAAGTTAGAGCCATATTTACTCAGCTTTTTCATTGTATATTACGTAAGGTTACGCTGAAGTAAGTACCTCTAGATTGATATATAAAATTCTTACTTAAGTTTAAATGCAAGATGGCAATTATGGCTGAATAGTTCCTATCTATCCGTGACCTATAGATTTAATGATCTCCTCTGTCATTGGTCATCTAGGGATAAAATCGTTGTGAATTTATAAAACACGTCTTACTTGTCGTCCACTGGTAACCTTTGTGATATGTTGACATTTAAAAAATATATTTAAATTGACATGATAAGAATTCGGACCTAATAAGCAGGTTATAATTAAAAAAAACTTTTAATTCAAACTGAAACCTATTAGTATAAGTAGCTGTTACGTTAATTTACTTATATTACGACATTTAAGGCATTAATAACCCGGTGATGTGCGCTCCAGAATGTTCATATCCGAATGATTGTCCAACAGTGTGAAGTGTGACTGTGTAACATAAAAGGGTCGATACTTTATTTTTGTAATAGCGACACATATAACGTTTCAGTTCCGATTAGATTCCCAGCTAAGGATAAATCTATTTAAGAATTAACAAAGGTCTTATCTAGGTTGTTAGCTTTCATATCACTCACTCACCACACATTGCGAGCAGTGTTCTCCGTGAGCGTAGAACCTTATACACAAATTAAAATACATATATTGCTTAATGAACCGGTTAAAAAGATTTTCAATATGATTTAATTCGCTCCACGGCCACCGTCAGCAGCTGAGCACACGCCGGCCGCCACCCGCGCGTAGTATAGTCTACCGGTACATAAGTGTAATCTATAGTATAGTCGTAACATTGAGCGCGACCTTGCCGCTTGTTGCCGTGCGACTTCTCCACCTCGTATTAAACTATTGTGTCAAATATTTCCTACTTTAAAGTATGTAGTAGTTTGAAGTAATGTATGTGTAAGTATGGGTGTGCGTTGTATAAAACATACGAAATTCATGCTATACACATTGCAGTTAGCAGTGGCCAGTTAATTCAAAATGGCAGATGCTCATAGAGCCCGTATGCAAGATGCCAATGTCCTTGCATTAGAAATGTGTCAAAATGTTTAGCACTTCTAAATATATAGATTACACCGATAGTGCAAGGATACGGCCAATAACTGGAAATGTACTTCGAGTTAAAAATTTACGTGATCTACACTTTATCGTAATGCGTAAAAAAGCGCAATTTCTTTCCATTTTAGTTAGAAACACCCAAAAGCGGGATGTAGACTAATGTCAAAATTGTGTTAGAATGTCACATTCATTCTACTTCGTAGAAATATTGGATATATTCCCCTAATACTTATTAGTAATGTAATTTTGAAGTGCCGCAATGAATCATTGTAACGCAAATCCTAATACCTACAATGCACCTCGATAAAATTAAAGCAAATAAATTGTATCAATCAGTATGGTTTATGGAATAAATAAAAGTAATCAACAATAAACAAAATGTAGACCAAATAAAACAAAAAATATGTCTAAGTCCAAAAATATTTCTTAATTTATTTTAATTAATTTAGAAAAATGTATTTTGAGATAACAATGGTCTATAAATGTTTCAAACTATTTAATGCGAAATCTTTGACATTTATGAGTGAACAGCGAAGTCAGTTCCGCTAATGTCAGTTGACCATAAATACGCGTAGGTTTGCAGTCTATGTATCTATCATGCGGCTGAGATAGGTAGTAATTAAAATGTATCGTTTAGATTATCCGAGAGTAGTTCAGTGAGCAAGTAACATTTGGCAGGCAGTTGGCGTAGGTCGGGACATTTTAATGGATATAAAAAGTGCGATTGAGCTAGCACGACTCTACCGCTCTACCAGGCTCCGCTCTCAGGGTGACCTCATCGGTTCTCCTGCTTCGTTTTTTATCGCAACTTTTGTTGTTCGTTTCATGTACAAAGCCATTTTTTAGTGACGTTAAAAAATTGAAGTTTACGTTTTATATTTATTTCCACAACTAAGCAGTAACGATTGCCAAGTAGACGTCCTAATAATAATAGTTATGCAAATATTGATGGATTTAGGACACGGATCATTGTTTAGATAACATTTTTGTACCTCCTTATGCTTATTGCACTTACTTAAAATTCCTTTGTTCAATTGTATTAAAAATATAACAATTAATAAAATATCGGTTACTGCATGAATAATAAGAAAATTTTGATTGAGAAAATGCACGTTTGAAATCTTTTATGTATTTTGTTCTTTGTTTTGTAAAAGGATTTGTACCAGGCGCAATTTACGAACAAATCATATTTTTTGTAAAACACAGGTACTTAATGACAAACGTTTCTTTTTTTATGTCCGCAATTAGCCGTGCTGCAACGCTGCGCCGATCTCTTTTTATTACTAGCAGGTTCGGAGAATTCCGCCGTAAAATATTGAGTTCTTTGCAAAAGTATAATTACCTCTACACCCGAGGAGTTTTTGTTCCCGTGATCGGTGGAATAACCTCAAGATAGGTCGATCGAAAGTCAACGCGGCTTCAAACGAGGAATCGTGTGCAACTCATTGTTGCGTGCGTCATTTTCGAAGAAACGATAATAAGTGGTCGGCTGAAATTGTTTGAGTCGACGTCATCAAGCGAAGTGATTTTGTGCTGTGACGAACTTTGCATAATATTGAATACACTTATTTGTGTAACACTTTCTCTAGACGAAGGCGGCATACCTGCACCTGCCAAATGAGCTAACGGGCCTTAACAGTACCAACGAAAGCAAACGTGTATTCAACGAGAAAGTGGCTCCCCACCGCCGGACTGGTGGACCGCGTTCCTTCTCTTTGGTGTTGCGCAAATGTGCAAAATGTCAATGAAATACTTCTTCTCACACTTAAAGAATGTACGTAGCATAAATTGTGGAGTTCGTTGCGCTTTTGTCGTATGTAGGTATATATATTTAAACCTCGTTATATATAGCCTATTGTAGTTTCTTATTAAAGTATAATTAGTTATGCATCTGTTAAATGAACAATTTATTTTTTTATTGCCAATTGTACAATGAATAAAATATACATAAATAAGTAACTACGCAAAAACTTATACTGTTTTCTAGGCCACAATTAAAATAATATTATAAAAAATAACTTTATTATTTCACGAATATTGCGACAAATTAATAACCAAATAAACATTGCAAATTTTCTTCACTAGTAGTAGCTACATTGTACGTCAAGGTTTTCTTTGTTTACTATTCGTGGTTTTAAGAATTTTGGTCTCATTCTCAAAGGAGTCTACAAGGGGACTAGCAAGGTCGATTTCGCTCATAATTATTTATGACGCGTTTTGACGGCGATGGCACTGTCAGTACGAATTCCACAGTAGGAGCTCTAATAGGTTGGTATGTGGCGATCAGTGTCAATAGCCTGTGCCACTCAAATATCTTATTAGCATACAACAGTCTGTAATGTATGAGGATACCATTTTCAACATCGAAAGTGGCTACACAAATTCCTTACAGACGTGGCATGATAGACGTACCTACTGCCTACATAATTTTTTTGATGATTTTAAACAGATAATCTTTAAGGCAGAAGGTGAATATAAATTTACAAAATATTAGCCGTGGATTTAAATAACATGCAAAGCTAGAGTTGAAAGGAGAGATAAACCGTTGCAATGCGCAGTGTTGCGACATCAAAATGCGGGCTGTACCACCGCCCTACTGCCCGACTGAGAAAGTACCTGAGGACATAGAAGCAGAATGCCAACACTATGAAGTTGTATTACGGCATTCATATTTAATTATAGATGGCATTTAAATATTTTAAATTCCAATAATCACTTCACAGCTCCAATTACAATTTGTGAATACCTAACTATAAAACTAAATTATCTAATAGTGAATTCTTCAATGTATTCGTAAATATTTGACGTTCCCATATGGTATTTGCTCGGTTCGCTGTATGCAGCACTTTTCTAGCGTGCCGTTCCATTTTTAAACTGGGTCACTATGTCATGGCGGCCGCACAAGTACCGGGCGAAGGCGGCGCCATCTTTGAATTTTGTTGATTCATGTCATAGGCGTATTTGGCGCAACTTTTCATTGTAACATCCATATCTATACTTAATTATTTATGTTACATATAATGAACATATAACATTCTAATAATAATCATTGTCTATTTGTTATGTAAATTATTATTTGCTTTAAACGTTACCATGGATGTTTCATAGTGCATGAATTTGTAGTTTATTTTGTTGTTTTTTTTTATGTTATATATAGGCGCAATATGAGAAAGCTTTAGAATTTTACAACAAAGATAAGTCTTTGTTGAACTAGAATTGCAAGAAAAGGCTATAGATATAAGTTATCAAAAAGAGAAGTACTGGTTCTTGCTGAGCACAACAATCGAGTCAGTTACGTGTCGTGTCGGTGGTCCGTCGGATCAAAGAAAATGAAACTTAGTAAGCTTTCACTTTACCATGGCCCAGTAACGTGATTGCGAAATTTCTTCCGATCACGAATTTACTATGTTAGTTAAAAAAAAAAACTTTTGTCGATGACCCATTTGTTGCACTACTTAATTAATATGTATATCAGTTTTGAATGCACATATACATTAATACGGAATTAACAGGATATTCAATAATATTTAGTTTCAGAGTTAAAGCATTATTGGAATTCTATAGAATTCCAGTTACTCGTATTTAGTTGGAAATTTTCTATAGAACGGATTAAGAGAAAGATTAAATCTTTGTATGCAAATGCTTCTCATTTCTAAAATTCCGTTTAGAACGGCTATTATTATACATCTACTACTTTTCTTTACAATACGATTAAATATGTCATTGTTCTTTTATACCTTTAGCCACAATAGAGGTAATCTTTACAGAGATTGTTGAATATTCGTGAGTAAAACCGGCAGATAATTCCTTGTGCGTTTGTTTCGGCAATGTTGTGAAATTTGGACCGAGAGTAGAGGTCTCACCTCTCACCGCAAGCATAATGGAAAGTGAAACTGCTGCGCTGAGCGTCACGTCGGCCATTTAATGTTATTTGTTCCGGTTACAATTTAGTACACTATAAAATTGCAGGCTCTATGTATTAAGATGTAAAAAGATTTCTTCATTTTAACTTTTACGAATTGAAAGCAGCCTGAACTTTTTAAACGATTGTTGCATGATGATGGTTACCTGTGTTTGAGAATAGATTCAGTGCAAATTCGCCGTCTTAGATTGATGCTTTGTTTTCATTAAAACGTTATTGACTAGCAATTTAAAAGAGTCGTTTATAACATCGAATTTTTTAATCATTAGTTGTTGCATTGTCTGTCCCTCTCTGAGGCCCAGTAGAGGAGGGGAGTGCGGGAGGCAGCTACAGAATGTAGGCAAGTGTGACAAGGACACGCCCGTACTCCGTGCTAACACTTCCATCCAGTTTCTAACGTGTTCGGTGCTGATTTCGCAACGCTCGCCCGCGCCCGGCTCCACTCCACCGATGCACGTTCGTGAGCGATTACACCCACAAGGCAATCTACGACAATACACTCTAGCACGTACAAAATGTTGTACCCACGACGATGCGAGGTCACCCGATACGCTGATTGACAACCGATGCACATATACATAAATTAAGGGATTAACAGATTGCCTCCATCTACTGACTGTCAGGAATGTACTAAGGAGGTCGCGAAATAGATAAGGGAGTTAATACAAGGCCGATTTGTTTGCATTAGAAATGTGCCGGCCTTCCTTGCTGCTGGCGAGGCAAGCTGGTAATTCAAGGCGAAATTAAGCCAATATTTGCTAATTTAGCTGCCCGATCTCGAATTAGATTATAGTTGACAGAATCGTGATCAAGCATCTATGATAGCTACTGATACGCTTCACTAACTGTATTATGCACAGGTTTGAATAATATTAAAGTTATCAGATAGACACAGTGTATATTGACTTATAATTGAACAAGCTTAAATACTGGTACATCTTATTTCGTTCGTATATCCTATTTGCTTCAATGAAGTTTCCATTCTCAAGGTTGTGTATATTCCGAGAGTTACCGATCCAAGTGTTTCATTACTATTATACCGTCTGTAGCGTGAGGATTGACTAATGAATTAAATTTGGCATAAGCTTAGCATCCAAGCAATTGTTACCGGAAGGTGATGTAATGCGATATATTTTTAGGTGTGCCTGTGTGCTACTCACCCTTGCATGTGATGCGCTGGCACTTCGATGGTGGCGGAGGCTCGGCGGCGGTCGCCGGCCATGTCAGCGAGTCTTGCGAAATCGGTATCCACATCGGCTAACCTCGCCGATTTGCGTGACTCTAGCAGCCTTATTTCGTCAAGCCTCTTAGATAGCTCTATCGGAACCTGGAACAAGGAAATAATTTCTTATATCAGGCGATGCTCGATTGCAATTCATTTAGGTGCTAACTTGACTTTATGACTCCTGTTATGAGGGTTAGAATCAGTATTCAATTAAGATATGGTTACGACTAATATAAACTAGTTTTTCTTGTTGGTTAGCAGTCGACGCTAGATGTACTCGATGTTAGGTATGTGAAAGTTAATTGTAATGACGTCATACAAGCATGTACAAAGATACAGGAGCAACAGTGGGTGTGTGAGATCAATATGGCCGACCTTCGCGCGGTCCGTGGTCGGACATGACGTCATGACCTAGCGCAGCCGGAATTGGAGCGAGCTCAGAGATGCGTTCCGTGTCACAAACTCCGTTCCTATGCGTTGCTAAATTGCCAGCCATGCATATGGTTTATGTGGACAGATATTTCCCAGGTGTAAAATCCCAACGGCTTTAAACGACTCATAGTGCCTTTTGTTGTCAGGTAAACTTGCGTGTTTCCTGCATGTGTACGCACTTATCTAGTAGATTTAATCGTGACGTAAGCCGTAGTAACGAAACTTTCAACTATGGACTCGTCCAGCCGTGAAAATAATATAATGTTGTTGAATAAAACTATTATCAGCAAACAATATTTTAAATACAACAGGAGCAAAGAAGACTTTGTGTGAACTTAATCAAACACTTTTTGAGCTAGTCTTAGTTCTGTACGGTTGCGGAATAGTCTAGATATGTGCTTTGCTAACTTTTTTTTACATTAGATAGTTGTCATACCACCATCATTTGGTTGCAAAAATGTTTTGACACACATCTATACAAAGTATACATGTTACAGTATAGATGTACTAGTTTAAAAATGCACACCCCTCCAAAGTTTGTGCCCACGCATGCAACTTTTTATAAACCAATAATTCTTCGGTAAAAAGTGCAAATGACGCAAAGTGCCACTTTTTCTGACCAACCAGTGCATAAGTTGACAAGTCGTACTATTCGTGAATTCAGTGACAGTGACAGATCGCCCTATTAATTGTCCAATGAGTGCACGGACGAGACTGAGTTTAAAGAAAAATAGCCTACACATACTAGTAAAGAGTTGTGATAAGTATACGTTTTTACACATTTAAATAATTTAGTTTAGTGGAGGGGCGTGCATTTATAGACTAGTACATCTATACTGT
>DWNJ01001932.1:0-11206 GCA_018250275.1 Udranomia eurus
GTGTTGTAAGGAATAATCGAAGTGCCCCAACTTAGTCCTCAGGAGTAGTAGAATCGAGAATCAAATGTTTTTATTCAATATAAGGTATACAAATACACTTAATGAACGTCATATACATTTTCTTGAGTCAGTGGTCATCGGCTTTCAATGCCTTCAGGTTCTCAGGTTATGGTGGACCGGGACAAAAAGGCCGGCGAAAAAAAACTCGCTATTTAAAGTAACGCATTTGTGGGGGACCTAAAATAGAAATTTGATCCTGTCTGGGGTACAAATGTCTATGTACAGCAGTACTTACCATCAGGTGGACTGGATGTTACGTCCGGTAAAATGGCCTCAATGTTAATAATAAAAAAAAAATATATTTTATTTTTCAATTGTTTGACCAAACAATCATTGGATGGTGGAAAGTGTCGTTATAAATGTATTAATTAAGATTTTTGGTGGTTATCTTTCTATTATATATGTATGTGTTCGTGCTAGTATCGTTCTTGAGAGTGGAAGAGAGAGGGAGCGAGAAGGAAGACATTTATATACGGCAGAATTTTATATACCGCTCACGTGGAATAAGGAAGACATGGCTTTATTTAGAACTTTTTTTCAATCAAGGAAATAAGATAAAAACTTCCAACGTCTACACTATCACATTTATCTTATGTTGCAGACTAAACAGTGTCACATCTGTTTAAAGAAATATAAAAAAGACAATTGGTTGAAGTATCATTTAAGGCAAATCCATAATATATTCGAAAAAACTGAGTGAGTATTTCCTTTTTCCATGTTACGAAAATTATGTAAGCATAGGCATTTTTATAGAATATATTATGCTATCAATATACTCGTATATAATACATTTGTATATCACAAAAATATGTCATGTAATGAAAATATAAGCAGCCATGAGGACTGCCAACAAAAGGGAAATCTTAAAACTGTGTTTTCAAATTTCAAACTAATTGAAATAGTATTAAGATAAAATAACATTACTCTAATTTTTAATTTATTGCCGTTTACAGAGAAGATATTGGATCAACAGCAAATATAGAATTTACCAAGGACGTCAAAGTGGAGCCACTCGACGCGGAAGCGCTGCCCGAGTTTGAATTGTTTGAAATCGAAAAGGAGGAATTGCTTGATGGTAAGAAATGAACTGATATTTGAGAGAGCGAGAACGGTTGTGACATTAATAGAAGCATACATACACCGTATGTCAAGCAGACGGAGATAGGAATCCCAAAAACGTGATTTAGTCGTAAGTCGTAAGGGACGTAATTTCTACTTGTCCATCGTCAATACTATGGTCTTGGTGAATACGAACGGCAGTACTATAGCACTTAACTAAATAAAATCCTGAGGCAGAGGCGCGGTGCGGGAGGGGTATATTTTAATGATGTCAAATATCGCAAAATGTCATTCGGGCGTCAACCTAGCTAATTGCCGGATTATAAACGGACGATCGAAATCAGAATCCTTTTTTATATCGGTTACAGGTAACTTTGATCGCTTAATTGAATACAGTAGTTAGTTAAATTAACAACATGAAAACATGTCTATTTCAGATTTAAATTCAGTAAACAAAGATATAAGTCTGAATGAACTGATTGAGCGAAATAATACCTTACAAAAGGTAGAAGCCGAAGTTGAGAATATTTTTCAAACTACGAAATACGTAAGAGAGAATTCATCAGAATGCAATGATGTAATAAAATGTAATGACGTGGAAAACTCAACTAAAGAAAGTGGTAATGTATGCGACACAATAAATTCAGAGACAGCACAAAATACAGACGACGATTCCATAGATAATCGTAATAATTTACACAACAAGTTAGAAATTTCAGAAAGTGACAAAATTTGTTCCTTATATACTCAAGAAAGTAACAAATCTGACACGATACATTCAAAAGAGGTGCTGCAAAATAAAATTGATGATACTGTAGATAATCGTAATAATTCACACAACGAGCTAGAAATTTCAGAAAGTGAGAAAATGAGTTCCTTAGATACTCAAAAAAGTAATAATAAATCTGAAACAATACATTCAAAAGAAGTGCCGGAAAATAAGAATGATTCTGTAGATAATCGTAATAGTTCGCGTGATGAGAGCCTTATAAAAGAACTTCCACAAAGTCAGAACCTTGGTTCTACAGATACTCGAGACATTATTTGTAATGATTCCGCAGTTTCCGTACAATCTAACTTTATTTTGTTAGAAAATGACGAACTTGAACTAAATCCTCATGTTACGTCGCAAGAAAATAATAATACGCAAGATTCTGCTTCTTCTAAAGCTGTTCTAATTAATAATGAAGATTTTGACCGGAACACTGAAATCTGTATTGCGCTAGGCGACAATAGGATTCATGTAAATAAGGAACCTACTAATGCTACCATAGAAGATTTAGAAAAGAAATCAAATTTTGGCTTTAAAGATCTAGCTCAGAAAAACAACATTGCACGGAGATCAAAACGTACGAGAAGAACAATATCAGAAAATAGGAATATTTCTAAAAAGTCAAATAATTCGAAGATCCAAAGTCCTTTATCAGATAATGAAGATTTTGAGACTAACAGTAACAATCAAGTGAATAAAGAATATATGCGTAACGTTAATCATTTAAAAGACGGAGAAGTCATAACCAAAAATATCAAAAGTGTAAAAATTCAAATAGGAATCAAAACAAAGAGACATAAGATTGGGAACGCAAGACATTGCACATTAAATTCAGATATATTGAACAAAGCTTATAGAAGAGAGAATAAAAAAAATTTGAAGTTAAAACATATAAATTCAGTAATAGATGATATAAGCTCAGGATTATTTGAACATTCGCGAGATAGTCTATCGGATAATAATGATTATAATCAAGACATAGAATATTCTAACGCAATACTCACAGAGGATTTAACTAGATATATGGCACAGAGAAGAAAGAAAGCGCCGTCGGAGAAAAAATTTGACGACTTCGTAATTGAGCATATTCTCAGCAAGCAGAAAAAGTCAAGTAAGTAAAAATATAATTTACAAGTGTATTTAAATGTTTGGTTGCAGATATTTTATAGGAAAACAGTATGCTCGTATAATAATAGAACATATGCAAATATACTCTTTTTCATTAAACTCAGACTCGGCCAAACTCATTGGTCAACTAATTGGGCCAGAAATGTATATAGCGAAGCACAAATTGTATGACTTATTGACTTACTTACTTACGCACTGGTTGGTCAAAACTGGCAGTTTGCGTCATTTGTACTTTTTATCGAAAAAATATTGGTTTATAAAAAAATCTACACTTTAAACAAGTTTCCAGTGTTGTTAAAAGTTGGATTAGGATCATAAATATGATCCCAAATTTCTAGTCCTCAAATGTATAGAGGAGTCCGCAATTCTTCACCAATGCGACTAATATTAATTTTGATTACAAATGATCTAAATCAGCATCATCCATCTAAAATGAAGATGAATAAAATTTTAAATGTAATTTTATATAAAATTAAGCATATTTTTTATTTATTTTAGAAGTGAAAGATAAAAAAATGGACAAAGCAGACCATGAATATGCTAAACTTTTGAAGGATACGAGAAATAAAAATGAAATTAAGTTATTAGATAAAACGAGACAGGAATACAATGAGAGGATCAGAAAGATGAGCAATTTAAAGAAAGGTATGTGGTACTCGTTAGTTTGATAATTCAAAGGTAGTCATGACTGGGAGGTAAGAAACGAGCACGTAGTCCACCTGATGGTGAGTGCTCACTGCCGCCCATGGACATCTGTAATCAGCCCAAGATAGAATCGAATTAATTCTTAGCTCGACCATGCGTTACCTCCTCGATTAAGTATGTCTCCCTGACCACAAACTTCAAACCAGTGCCTCCGGAGTAGAACTGTACAAGGTTTTACCGAAGTCTTCTAATCCACGCTGGTTGAAAAAGATTACGTCTTAATTGTTTTTTTTTTCAGTTTTCAATAATTTTTAATTATTACAAAATTTCAGATAAAGTTTCAATAAAATATTTTGATAATAGAACAAATACATCAATAAATAATGAAAATAAAGATGACACTCTAAATATTGAAGAGGAGTCTAGTGCTCAAACGATTAATGATAAGAATATAAGTCGTAATGAAAATTGTAATATGGATGAAGATGTTACTAGTTACCATAAATCTATCGCATCTGAAGATACTGATAACCAAATTGACAACAATGATATAATAAATCAAGATAAAAATACATATAATGGCACTGTGGAGGAAAGAGAAGCAAATACTACCTCACCATCCTTTGATGGGATCGAAGATTGCGAACAGACCAAAGAAAAGAGAGAGACAATAAAAGGCGCGAGTGATAGTGAAGGTGTGAGAAAGTCGAATAGAATTCGCTTGTGTTCCGCGTCGGGTAGGAAGAGGAAACAATATGGCGGCGACGGTGTCGCCACTGATGAAGGAAATAAAACAGTTAACGAAAGAGGGAAAATTAAATTAAACACTCATCAGTGCTATGTGTGTTTTAAGGTAAGTTTTTATTTATAATAATTTATTTTTATTTAAATATCAACAATGTCTTCAGACGTAATTTGCAAGATGACATTTTCTTGTACAGTTAACAATTTAATCATTGAATTGTTTTTTGAGAAACACTTTCAAGAACTGAATGTAAGGTACCGTTTAATTGTACATGATTCTTGCCAGTTGCTTACAATGAATAAAAATCAGGTAAATAGATAAAAAGAAAAAATAGTAAACCTCAGTCATATATTTGAAATAAATATAATATTGTAAGTGATATATACAAAAAGATAGTAATACCTTGAATGGAAAAATTGTCTAATGGAACAAGAGTGTGACATGTTGTTTAGACAATGGCCGCAATCCTTTTATGGCCAATTGCTGGGCCTGTCTTGTCTCTTCCCACAACTGGGGAAGATCTGGCGCATACTCCACCACGCTGCCAGTTTAGACAATACCAGTCGTATTGATTTGATTTTATTGTATGCAACAGGCAAGAAGCTTGTATCATGTAAAAGGGATCTTATTACTTAGTCATCTATGTTGTATGCGTTTTAATAATAGATAATTTGTTTTTTTAGCTGTACGACACCAAAGACAAGTTAATAGATCACTGCAAAGATCACTTTGATGTTTGCAACTTTAAAATTCTAAAAAAGTGTCCCCTCTGTGATTTTGTTACTAACAAACGGAGCATAGTACAGCATATGGATTTAGAGCATAACCTACAAATCAATATACCGAATTACAATCCACGCAATAAAGGCTCCACTGCGACCGGTTCGAGGTATTGCTTGAAAGTGAATAGCTCTGAGATATCCGGAATTGATGTTATACCGAGCGTTAGGCATTTAAACAAGTTAGCGTGCGTTGATTTAGACAGAAAGAATAGGAAGCTCAAAGAAACCGGAATGGCTAAGACTAAGCTGGTTAAGAAAGGTAGCGAGTGGGTTGTGGAGAGGAGTAACACCAGAATAGATAATATTGATGAGTTCATACTGCCAGAGTTTGAGGTCGACGAAATACTGTCCGTAAAACTGGACTCGAATGACTACTTGAGCAGAATGAAGAAGTTGTTTCGGCTAGCGAAGATGTACAACAAAAAAATGCTGTTTCCGTGCGAGAACTGCGAGAAGATATGTCAGACGATGAGCGCGTTGAAACTGCATTGTCGGAAACACAGTCCCGACTCGAAGCCCTTTAGGAAGAAAGTCTGGAAACACAAAATGAAGGACGTCGTTGTACCTAAAGGAAAGAGAGTGGACGCTGAACATTCTAGGAAGAATAGACGCGTTTTTGAAATAGATTCTCTCAACAACGACGCTGCGAATGATATTCCAAGCAACAACAGACATAAGAAACCAAAGCCGGTGGTGAATAAGCATAAATGTGATCCTCAACTAATTAAATTCTACGAGACGAATATCAAAGGTGGCGACATAGAATTTTGGCAGTTTTTAAAGATTTTCAACAAGATGTCGAAGGAAAATGTGAACGATTTTGATGATCTAGTCGACCGACCCGAGTTTGGGATTCATACTAATGTGGAAAACACTAAAACTAATGATAACACAGCAGTAGAACATTTTACAACTGTGGTTGATACTACACGAGATCCAAATAAACATGATAGAGATACGTCCAATAAATCGAACAAACGAATGGAATGTAAATTTAAAAGAATAGTACGTATTAGCAAGAAAGACCATTTACGACGAAATGATTTGAAACAAGAGCTCAGAGATAAAATGACTAAAGGACATAAGCCATGAGGCATAATGTAAAAACAGACATATTGATACATTACATACGATTCAACGATAATGTATGTATCATACATGCTCGTTGAATACGCGACTAATTGGGAATTTCATGCCACACATTTCCATAGTTAAGTTTTTAATACAAATTAAGCAGTCGTATGAAGGATCACGGGTTCGACTCCCAGTGTGGTACAAGTATGGTATGGAGTAGTGTGGTGGTGGTTGCTTTGGACCTTCTCCCATCAGCATAATGCGTTCATCCTATATATGGATACGTTTAGGATTGTATTACAAACTATTGTAAAAGAGAAATGTTTCTCATTTGAATCGCATAATAATTAAATAATCTAGTCTTGTTATCATCACGAATAGAAAAAATGTTAGGTATTTATCATTGTAGATATATAGATATATATCATGTTCGCAAACTGTAACGTAGGTGACTCGATCTGTGCGTGCGCGAGTATGCATGAATGCGTGCATGAGTACGTGTGCGTTCATGCGTGCGTGTCTATGCATGAATGCGTTCATGCATACATTTAGTTTTGTGCGTATTCGTTCAACCTTGTGCATGACTGCGTGTTTGCATGCGTCGGTGACTGTGTGTGAATAAATGAAGTTGATAGAAGGTAAATTTCTCCCTATTACATAAAGTAGATTTGAAGCCAATTTTTAATGATCCTGAAGGTCTGTATAAAAGTGTTAATATCTCTTTTACATCTCTTTTCCTCTCCATCCTAGGAAAAAGGATTTTAGTATCGGTTTTTGAGTGCATTTGCAAAGTAACGTTACACTACACTGCGAATCTCCAATAATCGACTAGAAACACTATTGCTTCTATTATAATTTACTATTTATATTATTATTCGTTATACCAGTTTGCTGTACAAAGAATTCTGATAGACAGAAAACAAAAAGATTTTACTGTTAGGCTTAAATGTTTTTATAGTTTGTGTGGCGAAAGCGTTTATTATTTTTCAGTTTGCTGATCTAGATATTTATTTTGGACATTTTACTACATTATTTAGCATAATTGACTATCTTAAACTATCCGATCTTTAAAATTTGAACCGTGCAATGGATTGTATTGCAAAGCTTGAATATTTGATTTTTCCTATAATTTTTTTTGCAAATGAACTATCTGACAGGTTTTATTTCAATCTTTAGCATATTTGGTCTACTTAAAATAATTTATTAAAATCTTTAACATAATTCAGAATAGCTAATGTAGGTCTACATGTTTATAAAATGTTATTTAATTAAAGAACCATAGAGACATTAAAAATCCATAACACTCGGAGCCGTAAAATGTAAAAGTTCACGAAAAAATATATAGATGCGAAAGTTACTGACTGTTACCTTTTTATACTGAAACCGCTGAAGTTATTTGGATGAAATTTGGCATGGATAATACGAGGTTGACCAAGGAAGGGCAGGCTTCACCCCGAAATCACCCCTTAAAAAAACAACCACACGTTTTCTTTCCTATAAGCCTTATTAGATCACGCGATATACAGTCTAACACACCAAGTAGACTAGATAACTCTTATCACACCACGCGGTGTCTTAGTAAGACAGATTGAATACCGCTTTTTTTTAGAAATGTGTATTTGCGGTTGGCCCTAGCGGCCTCTACAGCTTCGCCGGGTTTTTGTGGCAAGCCTAGGAAGGGCTAAAGCCGGGACAGAGGACTACCGAGGAGGGGGGGGTTCGGACTTCAAACCTCGGCCGAAGTTTTGGCCCGTCGTCTTTCCTCCTCCACTTCTATCGGGGAGTTTTGGTTGACCCAAAGGTCTATCGAATGATCTGATAAGGCTTTAAATGGGGAGTTAGCGCACGCACACATGTGTACGCGTGCCAATATCGGAGCGTATGGACACGCTCGCCTCACGTCACTTGCCGTCTGCGCGGTAACACCATTGTCACCAAAATTGTAATACATTCGATTTTGAAAAGTAACCGTCTTTTGCTGTTGAAGAGTCCCTAACATAGGGAACTGTCTTTTATTTACAATATTTTGTCTCTCGTTTGGTTTATGCAGTTTCGCGGGTAGAAAATAGTATATTATGTTACGTTATAGGGATGAGTGGAATATATATTTATTTTGTAAGTAATAAAGAGATGTTATGTATAAATTGTTTTATTTATCTTTTGTTGTTCCTTAAGCATAGAACTTTACACACTTTAAATTAATTTTAGAGGTAGGTAGATAGTTTAATGTTTTGTTTTAATAGATTCGAGAAGTTATTGGATTTAAGGAGTTATGTTTGATTCAGTTTTTTGTCCCCTGCAAGTCTGTTGCCTGCAGGCTGTATCTGTCTTACGCTGAACATAGAAATTTCGTTTAACAAACCCTTAATACTAACCAGTCAGTCACAAGACACCAAAACATCTTCAGACTGGATATTGACAGTTTATATGATGAGCTTCCTTTGATGTTTATTTGCATACTTGCCAAACACACACACATACACATGCCAAAATAAACGTGTTTTTTTCAGCATGACATCGAGATAAAAGCCTGCCAGAATTTGATGTGATACAAAATAAAGCCAGCTAATATAAGCCCGTAAATTGAATTTCTTGCGATTTTGATGGTTTTTATAAGTTTACAATAAGCCGACTATTATCCTTTTTGAATTAATCTCCATGTATCTGAAACAGATTGCATATATTTAATACAAAAAAATATGAATGCCCATTTAATAATTTTATACATTTCAAATATACTCGGATACTAGAAACGCAACTGATCAACTGCCACCACACCCTTCAAACCAGAACATAGCAGCAAGAACACGGCTGTTGTAATCAGTATGCAAAAAACATGCTTTGTGAAAAAATTTAAAAAGTAGTAATTAAAATGAAAATGAATATTTCATTGTCATCGTCCTTGATAAATGTCTAAAAATTCAAATTAATCTGACCGACGTCCCGAGGTCTGCCAAAACCACGTTCCAAGTTTCTAGTACATAGATAAATACATACGACTGAAGGTAATAAATACGTGTTAAAAAATAAATGTGGAACATACAGCCTCGGCAATGTCTATCCAATCCATCGCTCTAACAATAATGTCATTCTTAGATGGCTTCTTATCCCAATTCCATAAAGTTAACTCCTTAAATCCTCCAGCAACCTAAAAAGTGAAGCTTTATGTTATAACTGAGGTAGCAAATGAGCATGCAATCCACCTGATGGTAGGTTCTCACTCCTGCCCATGGACATCTGTACAACCCAAGACAGGATCCAAGTTCTTTCTTAGATCAACCACAGATGCCTTTGCCACAGAACCCTTTAAGTGGAAATGTTGAAAATATTCATCATTCGATCTGATGATGTTACAGATATATACAGCTGTATTTTCCAAAACCACTGACCGGTCCTGTGCCTTCTGAATCCAGCGGTATCCCACTGTTTTCTTTAGGTACATCAGTCCACCTGGTGGCCACCTTTTGCCGAGACATGCTCGCCACTCATTCCTTTGAGCGCTGTGGCCTGCCCATTGCCACTTTAATTTAATGACTGTGAGACCAATGTCGATTGCAAAACATCACCAAAACAGTTTGTAACCTGAAATCTTCTGTCGGCATCTTCAGCTAATGGTCGCTTGGCCTCGGTCACCACCACTGCTTGATAGCTATCAGGTAGAGACATTTTTGTACCATCTAGCGAGTGTCCACGGAACGTTGCTGTCAATTCTGAAAATGATCATATCAGAGTTTTTTTATTTGTTTTATTTATTATATATATTATATAAAGATTTTTAATGGATAAATCTACATAATCAGTTCCTTAAATGGTTCTGAAGTTAATTTTAATATGAGTTTAAGTTTTGTTTAAATACAGACTATTGTTTTACAAGATACATATTATGAATGTCAATTTATTATGCTGTCAGACATAAACTACTCGACCAATCATAATGAAACTTTGTACACAAATATTACCTTTTAAACAAAAAAAAATCTCCCAAGGGTTGGAAAAATGTATAAGATCATCCTTGATATTTAAAGATATTAACGCAAGGGAAACCGACAGAAAAGCTAGTAGATATATGTGTATAACCAGTGTAATCTCTAGCAGGAATGCTAGTATGTACGTTCTATTTTATAATCACAATTCGTCAGAAAAATTACGGTTGCGAAATATTTTTTCTTTGCTCACTGTCCAAGAAATTCACACCAACGCGAGGTGAAATCGTACCATATATGTAATTTGTTACCTTCATCACTGTTTTCTGCAATATACGGTTCGAAATATTTTTTCACATTTGCAGGTCCATTATCCTCGATCTTACAAGGAATGTAATGTGCCTTTTGTTCAAATAATTCCTTATTTTCCTCTTTCTTTAGATTATTTTCAACGTGTATTGTCATTCTGTTAACACTACAATTTTAGTTCAAATTAACCGTTTAAGTGTTTCAAAACATTAATGTTATATAAAATAAAGCAATATTTAATAACTTCTTTTTATATATTGAAATAACCGGGAAATGCTAAATAAGAAAAGTTTTGACAAATCAAAACTGAAAGAAAGTAAGTCACATTGACAATGACATAAAACGTTACCTACTTTAAAAAAATATTTTACCATTCCCTTTCATGATACTTGAAAAAGTTATTACATTGTTATTTCTGTTAATGTCTAAAATGTTTGCTATCTGTATCCATATTTAATTCTGATTTCTTCTTATATATTGAATGGATATGAGGTGTTTATTTACATTTACATCTGCAATATAAAATAAATCAATACAATTTCAGTTCAAAAGTATAGCAACATTAATGGTTGTTCAAAGCTACCAATCTTTTAACCTTTCCATGAATAACGATATGGTAAAAATTATATTTTATATGGATAAACATATTTATATCATTCAAATACATTCAAATATTACTTGTTTATACATATAAAATATAATTTTTACC